>RXOD01003962.1:0-34310 GCA_005223375.1 Amoebophrya sp. AT5.2 | reverse complement strand
CTCGTAGTCGGTCTCAACAGCAGCCAAATCAACCACCTGCCACAAATGCCGCCAAAAATGGGTTTTTCACCCCTCTAACGACGCGCTCCGGTTCAGTGATCACATGGAGCAACTCGAGGAAATGAACGAGGGCAGGGCTTCTACGGCAGTCGTTCCCAACGGGGTACAGGCCGAGCTGAATGCCTCCAACACTCTCATGGCCGACAAGGAACACTTCGTTCTGAACCTCTCGCTGGCGGCCATCATGAGCCAGGCGGAACAGCCAACGCTGCTGCAGGAAGCGGAAGCGGAAGCAGCTTCTGGTGCTCGAAGAGTTGCGGCTGGTGCAGCTTCTCCTGGAGGAGTTGCTGCCGGTGGAGAGGATATACTAGGCATCTTCACGCCGAAACTGAAGGTAGATCTGAAGAAGTTGGCGAGCCGCGTGACGAGCAGAAACACGCGTCGCAGCGTGAGGTGCCCTCTGTTTGACCCACGGGTGCTCAAGCGGGGAGTGCGAATGGACTTCTGATGATCAGATCCGTCGTCGTGTGCCCCAAGATTCATAATTGTGCTACGCACGTACACCTATTCGTTCTTTTAGACAGAGAAAGTAGTGTTAGATGTTCCGGTACCCACCTCAACCCAGTACGCGTGTAAGAGATTGAAGATTGATATTGATTTTGATAAGGATACTGATACAGCTAGAAAGAGCTACCCCGTCGTAATGAACTTCTTGAAGCAGCTAGTTACTTACCCAAGGTTACTCGCTTTGCCGACAAGGAAGATTATCTCGAGCCCGTCTACTATCTTGTGACGCCCACGTCACTGTTTCTAGCATCCTGTAGAATGTATGAAGTTTTTTAATATTTTCATCTACCCCACCAGCAATAGCAGTTTCGGCATTCAAGACTCACTTGTTGCAAATGAACGCAACATACGGCGGCCAATGTGTGGAGTGTTCTGTGATCGCAATCTTTTGCAGCGCATGCGCAACTACGGCGTGACATGGTATTTGGGTCTGAATGCACTGCGAACAATCGTGAACACGAAGGTCAAAGTCGTCGTGCAGGAAAGCCGTACTAAATTTTATTAGACGTCTAGCTTTAGATTGATAGTGTGAAGCACTAGAACACGAACTACAGTGACTGTGACTCTGTTGCTGCTGCTCCTGAATATTTTCTTTTACTTTTAGAAGGAAAGGATAAAGACATGTTTCTACGTCCACGTGTACGGAACTACTAGCATAGAAAGCGTTGCGAAAACAAGACGAACATCTGTGTCTGCTTCGAGCCCATGCGTGGCGACCGTGAGAAGCAGCGGTGCTGAAGACTAAGTTGCAACTCTCTAGTGCTTTGCAGAACTTCATGCAACCTGCAGCTCGTACCTGGTTTGTCCCAGCCTAAGAGCCCGTGCCTCGAAGTCGAAGAGCTTGTTTACGGGCGGCGGACGTGACCTGCAGGTCGCGCTGAGTTGTCGCGACGGGTATCTTCCCCGACGGCGCGGCCGGTGGAGAATAAAAACTGCCCGTCCAGTCTGCCTGCGGCTGCGCCGTCAAAAAATATGTACCTGTTGCAAACGCGAAGATCAATGCAGCAGTGCGCAGTAGACTACAGCGCCGGCGCGGGCTGGTGCTAGTGCAGCTCCCAGAAGTGGTCGTCAAGCGAGCCCGACGCCGACCTCCCCTTGCACTATAATTTTACTTGGTTTTGGTTTTGTTTTTGCTTAGTCCAAACCCATTCGGCGCACGCGCAAAACGGTACAACTTGGTGCGCCTAGTTGTAGGCCTGCATTCGGCAAGGTCTTCGAGGAACCACGGCAACCCCAAGCGGCAGCAGTGGCGGTAGATACGAGAGGTTCTGGTCTGAATTTTTCGCGACGCGGGACGGCCCGGCCGCCGACGACTACACTCACAGAAACAGATCTGACCGGTGCGGGCGGGAAAAAATCAGAATGGCGGTGGGCTACAATCGAGTGACCTACGAGCCACCAATGGCCCAGGTCTTCGGTCAGCAGGACGTCGAGTTGCCAAAGGTACTTCTTAGTGTGGGTATGATCTTCAGAATTTTTGAAGAATCACAACATGGATGAAGAATCCAACCTTCTACGTCGTCGCGAACAACAACAAACACAAGTCATAGGAAACGCCGATATGCGATGGGCATTTTGTTCTTGTTGATGGATCACTTCAGTTTGCCGCAAGTAGTCCGGAATCCGGGCCGAGTGGGGGCCAGCTGCCAAGTTCGAGAATGAAGCTGAAGGACCGACTCGCCCTCTACGAAGAAGATGATCCCGGGACGCAAAAATGGATTTGCTGCCTCGGTGTGCTGTGCCCACCCTTCATTTGGATCGTGGGGGCGATAATGTAATTTGCGAGCTTCTTTAGTGTCGTTGTGCTACGTAAGTACTTTGAGTTGGTTTTGCGTCGCACAGAAGCCGTACTTTTCCGAGCGCATGATCAATGCGTGCCCATCTCTCTCCAACAACGACAGGTATTTTTGGACACCGACTTCGAAAACGCTAACCCGCGAAGCCGGCTACAAGAATTTTTTGCTCGCGAGCACTTCAACAACATTGCTGTTTTTACTCTGGGCAGCGCATCATCTACTTGCCGAACCAGGACCAGCCGTGCCTCCATGACGAATGTGCTCCCACTACACTAGCAGTAAATACTTACATACAAGTTCAACTGCTGGAGGTGATGAAAATTAGCATGTTGGTGAGAGTCGCTGACGCTGAGCACGAAGCTTCGTGTGCTTGTTGCGCATGATCTCAAACGATTTGGATTTAGATACGTTTGCAACGCTGTCGTAGATGAACCCAAACGACTTGGGAAAAACAGGCGCGTGGACGACCGCGCAAGTGTAGTACTTACGAGGAATGGAATGGTCGTCCAGCCGCGACTGCTCTCAACTAAATCAATTTCAATGGGGGTGCGGGTGCGGCCCCGCCCTTCACCCTCAGCTTCTTCAGAACTAATACTATACTTACAGAGTAATATCACTGACTTACACAACTTTCATCTCTTTCGCCGCCTGGAATGATGATGAATTTGAATGTGGAGGAGCTTCGAATTGTTCAGGAGGGATAAAATTAAACGTAAGCTGCGTAGACACGTTAATCGCTAATACGCACATGTTGTGGATTTCTTTTTGGAGATGGAGCGGTAAATAGAAGAAACAAGATGGAGAGTAACAGTGGCGCACGGTAGACAAAACAGCAAGAGGGTCAGCCAGGCTGCTGCCGCAGCGGAAGTCTGCACGTAATTGAAAACCAATGAATCAGATTCAGAGCAGCCTTTTTCAATTATAGCTTCGTTCTTGTGCTAATTTTTAAATCCACCTCAGTCCTCTTGCTTTGCACCTGCATGGCTCTTACAACGTCCGGCCGTCTCGTGCACGAGACGGGCAAGCGTCTTTTGCCGGGACTGAGCGCAACGGCGAGATGCCTCTCAACGAGTCGCCTTCGTTGCGGCACCAGCGCCCCCGAACCGCTTTCAGACGCGTCTGAGAATCGGGGCAAGGGATCGGAATCGGGGGGGCTAAAAGAAATGGTGGGTGGCGAGCCGTCGACCAGCCCGTATGCCCAGGGCGATGACATTCCGTACCGCGAAAAACTATGTTTTTGATGTGCCAATACACCGAACGTCCATTTTTACGACAATCCTCCCTGTTCATTTCTTATTTTTTCAGGCCGGAGGGAATCCGCAGCGGCGGTTGGAAGCAGCAGCAAAGTTGGGGCGAGAAAGGTGGAGGCTGGAGGAGCAAAGGGTACGGCAAGGGCGGCGGCGGCGGTGGCGGCTGGGGAAACGGAAGCAAGGGCGGTTGGGGCGGCTCGTCGGCGTCATCGTGGGCCGGCGGCGGGGGCGGAAACAACTCTTGGCAGCGGGGCGCTCCTACCACCAAGTCATGGGGCAAAGGCGGTGGGGCATCAGGAGGGGCGTATCTATTACTTAATTTAGTACAACTAGCCGTATGCTTCTATCTAGTCCTTCTCCTTGTCCTACTCCTAGTCCATCTTTTCGTTTTTGTTTTTTCGTTTCCTCTGGATCAACTATATCCATCAACATGGTCGACACTTCTTCATCTTCTTCAGAAGTAGGCGCGACCACCATCGGTCGTTCGTCGAAGTTGGACTAGAAGTCGTTCAGGAAGGTCTCCACCATCGATGGATGATCGATGTCACCGCGACAATCGAGCATCGGACAATCGATTTGTGGATTTGCTTCAACAGGTTTTCGCAGATGAAGAAATTTTTCACGCCGAAGATTTCCGGACCAGTTACGGGTGCGGAGAACCTGGATTTCGGTCGCCATGACGGCAAGAGCTTTCAGGAGATCGTGAGTACGGAAGGGCAGTACACCGATTGGATGATCCGCACCGCCTTCCAAAAAGCCGATAAGCCGCTCTCGAGCACCCAGCTGCGCTTCGTGGTACTATTAAGTTGATGTTGTACCGCAGGAGGATTTACATGTTGCCCATTTCTTTGCTACATTTGATGTTTTTTTCGGCTTCGACTGCGACCTCTGATACGGTGGTCTGGTCGCTCTGAACGTAGGACTGCGCTTTTGCTTTCGGTTTGTCAACTTCCGTTCCAAAGATGAATGATACACGGTAACGGTTCCTGTAGTTGCAGCTCTTTTTCATTTTCTTCTATAATTAAAAGGCAGAAGCAGAAGCAGAACGGTGCAAAGGCTGCGGCAAACATTTATTTGTCAGGCTTTCGCGCTCTACGCGCGGCAGAACCCGACCATTCTGGACCACACGCCGAAGGTGTTTGAGGCGCCTGCAGAGTTTCTGAAAGGGAAAACAGTAGTGACCACGGGCGCGACGCCTTACGGGAGAGAGGTAGGACACAAACTCCGATGTGTCGTATTAATTCAGCTACATCTTCATGAAGCGAGTTAATCTTAATTTATTTACGAGCTACGACTGGAGATGTGGTGGAGGCACCAGCTGCTGCTTCTTCCACCCTTTGCGGAGTAAATTTTATTCCAAGCAAGTTGTATCAAACTCATATATATGGGTGGTCTACCAGCAAGAAACTGGTTAACGAAACGAAAATCAGGAGCTGGGCAAGATGTTTGAGTTTTTCGGTGGTTCGCTCGCGACTGCAGTATCGAAGAAGACGGACTTTCTGGTGCTGATGAACGAGAAAGTGGATGCCATGGGCAAGGACGTGAAGCTGACCACCAAGTACAAGTGGGCCGTCGAAAAAAAGGTCCCGATCCTCTCCATCGAAAAGCTGATCGATAACGCGACCAAAAAGGAGAAGGCCAAGCCGCTCAAAGCGTACGAAATACACCCACCAGGAATCGTGCGGTCGTAGAAAGAAAGCTCCCGACGCAGTAGAACAATACTAGCTGTGATCTATAGTTATCGGAATCGGGGTCGTCGTCCACCACGCAATTTATTTTATGCTTCTGATTTCCAAGTCCAACTCCAAGAAAAGTTTTGTGTCCAAGAAGATTTGCCACTACCACACATGGCGATGAGAATTGAGCTCCTGCTGCCCCTGCCGCGGTCACCGGCACCGTCACTGTCACAATACGGCGTTGTGAAATCTATCATATCAAATTTTGGAACAATACTACTATCGTTATCGTACTTAGATTGCCCTTGCACAAGCAGGATGATGTGGTTTTTTCTCACCCTAGTAGCCCCGCCGGTTGATCAATGCTCAGAAGTTTTTTTGTTGATTCGATCCGATGTACTCTGTTGCACAGTCAGACGAAGCAGTCAATGTTCGCTTGCTTTTTTCCGGTGGCAAAGCCTCGCAATCCTGAGAACACGGATACAGTGCTCATCCTGGTACAGGGCCTGACCCCGAGGCATTGCTTTATTACGGACGACGGAATCGAAATCGATTATGATTACGGTCCCGAGCGTCCTGATTTGCGCTGCACAGCTGATGTATTATACAAGACTCACTTACAACAGACTACGAATCAGAAGAACTGCGGGCTGCCCGTCGAAGGGCAGTCTCGTGTTCTTTGAATTCCTGCTGTATCTTCATCACCAGCCAGCGTCACCGGGAGGACCAGAGACCCCACCTTGCGCGCCGCGTGTCTTGTGATTTGGTGAGGCACGAAAGCCGGTTAGGATGGCGGAAGTCCTGGTGCAGCACCAGCACAAACATAATAAGCATACTAAAAAAGTACTAGCTAGTAGTAGTTAAATCTTAGATGAATATGAAATGTTTGAACTTTCACGTGAGAGACTCGTTTCGAATTTCGAGAGCGCAATAAAGAAATTGACGCTGATGTTGAAGCTGACTGGAAAGTCGAAAACATCACCGATGGACCACAGAGCGAGCGCTCCACTGAAAAACTGAATAGTAGTACGCACACCTTGCTCAGCAGCCGGCGGATCGGATGCGGAAGCGGATGCACGCAATTTTGTTTTTGATTTTCTTTTCCAAGAACCACCTGTACCTCAAAAAGCACGCCGATGGCGATGGGCCTCTCTTCGGAGGACCTGACAGAGCCGCTGCTCTTCAACACCAAACGTGGGTCGCGGTCCGTTCTTGCCGTCGCGAGCACCAACAAACGGGTCCTGGAATCGTAGTTCGGAGTAGTCAGCGGCACCAGCAGTTGAGAAGAGGGAGAGGGACACAGCACACTGCTCGCGCACACCGATCAAGGCCAAGGCCCACCACGTAAGGTCGAGGACGCGTGCGGTTGCACTACTGCCACGAGTCGCTCCCTACGCATCATCGACCACACCCACTCCCCCGCGCCCGCCATGGTCGGTGCTCAGATCCAGCCTTTTCCTCCGCAGAAGGTCGCGGTTGGTGGTTCCCACTCTTTCTGCCTCGGCGCGGGCGGGCGGAAGACGTACGGCTTCGGCAAGAACCAGAACAACTTGTTTCTCTGTACACATCTGCGCGCACAGTTTTCGCGCATCGACGAGGTGCCCAACCTGCTCAGCAACTGCCCGGCCAACGCGCGGCTGTACCACATCGCGTCGGGCGGCAACCACGCCGCCGCGGTGTTCAAGGAGAAGAATGACGACATCGGCGGCAACGTGATCGCCTGGGGCTTCGGGATCCGCGGGCGGCTGGCCCACAGGGACCCGATGAGCGACGAGGACAACGCCGACATTGAGGACGCTTGGAACGCCCCGTACCCGCTGCGCGTGACCCTTCCCAAAACGGTGCTGAGAGTAGAGTGCGGCGCCGACTGCACCTTCGCGCTGACGATCAGCAACGAGGTGTACGCGTGGGGCTGCAACACAGACGGACAGCTGGGGCTGGGCCACCAGTAACATACCAATTGTTCTTCATTGTTTGTGCTGTTTCGCTCCTCGAATTATGATCGGTTCCGCAGGAGCTGCACAAACACACAGACGACGCCGCTTCAACATCGTCTCAACGATGAATAAGGCTCGCTGGTGGACGAGGTGACCATATGACTATGAGGGCCGCTGCTAAGAAATTGAAATTCATTGATGAAATTCACATCTCGTCCGACGACTCGTTCTGCTGCAGGAGCGACGCCCGCACGCCCCAGCGCATTCCCGAGTTTGGGTCCGACAACCCGGCCGTGCAGATTCAGGCCGGCTCCCGCCACAGCATGATTCTCACGAAGGACATGTTTCTGTACGTCGCTGGTGCCACCGCCAACGGTCGTCTCGGCGTTGGGTCCAGGGCGGTGCGCGAGCACCCGAACCTGTGCTGCTGGACGCTCTGCCCCACGCTGAATTCCGTCTGCAGCAGTGTCGCGTGTGGCGAGTCGCACTCCGCCGGCATCGAGGCCGACGGCGGGAGCGTGTGGACCTGGGGCGCGGGCTCGTTCGGGCGCCTCGGACACGGCGACACGCTGGACGGCCCGGTTCCGATGACTGTGCGGAACTTCGATGAGAGCGCCAAACAGGTGGCGCTGGGCGCGTTCCACACGGTCGTGCTCACGAGCAAGGGGCGGCTGTGGAGCTGGGGCACGGGCGCGCCGCTCGGGTACATGAACGACGGCGACAACGCGATCGTGAGCATTCCGCGCCGACTGAACTTCGAGTTCATGGGACCCGTGCTGCAAATCGCCGCCGGCCCGTTCCACACGGTGGCTCTGTGCAGCGGAGGCCGGCTCGCCGTGTGGGGCAACGGCTCGCACGGCCGGGTGGGCCAGGGCCCAGCCACGACGAACATACCGAAGCCGCGGTTTCTCACGACGGGCGCCGGGAACAAGGAGTTCCGCGAGGCGATCCGCAGCAACGAAATCTTCGACGCCGGGGAAAAAAAGATTCGGGCGGCCTCCCCGAAGGGAAAGGAGGGCGACGGCGAGGGAGGCAGGTCCGCGTGGAAGGTGAAGCAGGTGCAGTGCGGCAGCCTGCACACGGGAGCCCTCACTGAGGGCGGCGCGTTGTACATGTGGGGCTGCGGCGAATCAGGACAGACCGGGCAGCGGTCCAGCGCGGACCTGTGGTTGCCGCGGAGACTCGAGCTGGCTGCGGTGATCACCAAAATCGCGTTCGGCTACGAGCACTGCCTGTGCATCACCAGCTCCATGGAACTCTACGCGTGGGGGCGCGGAGGCCAGGGCCAGCTCGGGATCAACCAGGCGAAAAGCGTGGACCATCCGGTATTAATTGAGCCTCTACGACTACGTGTACGTCTACGTACAAGTATAAATGGCTTCATCCAGCACCTCGCTTACAATCCACCTCAAGAAGCTACAGGCACGGGGGCAGCTGATGTTGAAACCATGACCATCTTCAAAGATGATAAGCCGTTTTCAAGAATGTGCCCTGATGAATTTCAAGGTGCTTGTGAATCTTCCCCAAGGCACGATGGCGAAGGAGTGTGCCGCTGGCGAGACTCATTCGGGTGTGGTCGCGCTTGACGGGAAGGTCTACATGTGGGGCTCTGCTGAGTACGGTTGCCTCGGCCTCGGCAACGCTATTATTTCCGGGCAGCAGCCTGAGCCCCGCCGCATCGAGCACACCATCGGTTCCCTGAAATGCTCCCGCATCGCGTGCGGCCTCGCGCACACCGGCGTGGTTACGGAGGACGGCGACCTGTACATGTTCGGCGCCGGCTGGTTCGGGCGGCTCGGGCTGAACACGTTGGACAACGTGTACGCGCCGCAGCAGGTTCCGTTGACGCGGAAGGTGTCGGACTTTGGGCTCGCGGCGTACCACACGTTGGTGATCGACGACCGGCGGGACCTGTACGCGTGGGGCCGGGACAGCTGTGTGTGCGAGCCCATGCACTGCACGCTGCCGAAGAAGTTCACCCAGCTGGGGGAGTCTGTGAAGGTTCGCGCGATCGCGTGCCGCGAGGGGCACTCGCTGGCGGTGACGTCCGAGGGCGAGGTGTACGTGTGGGGCGACAACCTGTCGCACCAGCTGGGGCTCTCCAAACTGCTGCAGCGCAAGCACGTGCAAATGCCGGAGCAGCTCGGGACGCTGCCCGGGACGGTGGTCTCGATGGCGACCGGGCCGAGCCACAGCGTGGGGATCATGGGCAACGGGGACCTGTACGCGTGGGGGGACCAAAGCTGCGGGCGGCTCGGGCTCACGAATATCCAGGACTTCCGCTACGTAGACACTCCGAGTAAGGTCGAGCCGGTGTGGTCGAGCGTGGAAGCGATGACCCACGGCAGCCGCGACAAGAAGGAGGCGCAGAAGGACGACGAGTCGCTCCCCCCGCCGGCGGACGAGGACGAGGACGAAAACATCGCGGAAGAAGCCGAATCGCCCGCAAAGGGCGCGAGTACGAAAGCGAACAACGAGCCGAACGAGAAGGACCAGCTCTTTGGCGCGATGCGGGAGGGCGCCGGGATCAAGGAGTTTTCCACCATGCAGAGCCTGATCAAACAGGAGCCCGCGAGCGCGAAGGAGGCGGCGCTGAACGCCACGGAGGCGAGTCTGGTGAAGGATTACGAGATCTTCCTCAAGGACATTTTGGTGAACGTGACCGAGTTCGAGCGGATGAAGCAGGAGAAGCTCACCGACGTGGACAGCGCTTTCAAGACCACGGTGAAATTCATGAGCCACGTGAAGGCACCCCAACACAGCGGCGGGGCCGCGGGGACTTCCACTTCTAAGAAGAGCAAGAGCCAGAACGCGGCGCTGAAGAAGCTGATCGGGTTGCTGCCCAGGTTCGAGGAGCTGGTGTGGAGCCTGCAGCAGCAGCCGGCGTACCTGAGCGAGCTGTCGATGCACATCGGGGACGAGGCGAAGGAGCGGATTTTCTACCGGTTCGTGGCGGCTTTGTACGTGGAGCTGCACGACGACCGCACGAAGCACCTCTTCATGGCGCTGCTGAAGCTGATGATCAAGCAGGAGGTGGAGGAGTGCAAGGACCCGAAGCAGGTGTTCCAGCCGACGCGGTCCCGCGTGTTCCACCTGTTCAGCAATTTCGCGCTGCAGCCCTACTTCCGCGAGGACATCGTGCACACCCTGATGGATGTTTCCAAAAAGTCGGGGTTGATGTGCACGCTGGACCGCGGCGTGAAGGAGCTGGGGCACCACTTCTACCTGACGAAGGACGAGTTTCTGGCGTCGAGCAGCGGGCAGGAGAACAAGGACGCGCAGGAGCTGACAGTGGAGTTCAACACCAATCTGGAGCGGTTCCGTGAGTACATCCTGGGCGACTTCATGGACTGGGTCACCAACCTGGAGCTGCCCACCGACGTGCAGAAGATGCTGTACCACGCGCTGCAGACGATCAAGGCGCGGCGGTTCACGCAGACGCAGGACGACATGAGCATCGGGCTGGACCTGCAGATCTGCGAGCCCCTGGCGCGGTTGTACGTGCAGGGCGTGCTGATGCCGCAGCTCGAAAACTTCGCGGAGTACAGCGGGAAGATGCAGGGGCTGGGCACGCCCGCGCAGCTGCAGGTCGCCCAGGACGCCTCGATCCGGAACAACGTGAAGAAGATCGCGGCTTTTTTGAAAAAGCTGGTGAACAACAGCTTCGTGGAGCCCGCGGAGAAGCAGCTGGCCGTGATCGGGCGGCAGCTGCGGCCCGCTCTATTGCAGTTCTGCAAGGAGCAGGGCGCGAAGTCGCAGGACGACACGGACACGCAGCTGACCATCGACGTGTTCGTGAGCCACTATGACAGTAGTGAGCACTACGTGCAGCTGCACACGAAGGACTTGCTTTCTGTTACACAGATGCTGCTGGAGCACGAGTCCAAGATCGGGCTCACGGAGGAAGACTACTTGGTTATGGAGCTTATCCCCCCGTTCGCGGAGATCTGCGCGGACGCGGTAATAAGCTCCATCAAGCCGGAGCAGGACGTGGTGTTCAACTTCAAGATGAACAGCCGGTTTCTGCTCACCTCGCCGTCCATGGTCTTCTGCAAGACGAGCAAGGCGCCCGTGCCGCGGCGGCTGTCGGCCGAGACGGCGGCGGGCGGCGAGGACAAGATCGAGGTGGTGAAGCCCTACTCGCTGCCGGAGGACCCCTCGGACCCGCGCGCGGTGCTGCAGGATTTGTGGAACGCGCTGCCGCCGCTGCAGAGCGAAAACTTTCGGGACATGAAGGCCGAGTTCGAGGCGCTAAAGAAGCACTACGCCAACATCACGCCGCCGGACTACGACTTGACCAAAAAGCTGGACAGCGGGCTGAAGAAGATCGACGAGCTGATTGCGGCGGACACGAAGACGGACGACGTGCTGGCCTACATCATCGAGCAGCTGCTGATGCGCGACCGCCACCGCATCTACCTGGAGAACGTGGACAGCGGGCGGAGAACCATCCGGGAGGCGAAGTCGATCTACTACCTGAAAATGGAGCGGGTGAACGTGGAGCTGAGCCTGATGAAGCGGTTCTGCAGCGACCCAAAACTCCCGAAGCAGATATCGGACACCGCCTACGAAGTGGCGGGCGTCCGCCTGAACATGAACCAGGTGGCGCAGAAGATCGCCACCTTGCGAACGGTGGAGCCCGACGACATTCCCGACGGCTGCTCCTTCGCGCCACAGAAGACGCTGCCCCTGAGCGAGCTGCTACGGACTAAGGTGGTGAAGACGGTGGCGCACCCGACCCTGGACCCGCTGCCAGAGAAGACGAAAAAGGCGAAGCTGTTCTTCACGTTCTCCTTCAACCAGGTCGCGGGACTCGACATCGTCGTCGTCCTGCACAAGTCGGCGAAGGAAACTGCGATGATCAGGAAAATGAGCGTGCCGCAACGGGTACTGATGGACATCAACAAAAAAGCCGCGGGGGGCGACGGCGCGGGCGGGGGCGGCGCGGGCGGCAAAACGGAGGGCGAAACGACCACCCTGGACGACGGATTTCTCACGGTGTACCTGGCCGGTTTCTCCGAACTCCAGAGGAAGATCGTCGTGAATTAGCGGTCAGCTTCAAAAAGATTTCATACCGAAAGACTAAGAGTTAGAGTTGTTCCCCGCACAAGCACATTCACATCGATCACATCGGCTACGGCTGCGCTGGCGGTCGTCGTGCTCGCATTGCATCATGACCATAAAGCGCAGCTTTATGCTTAATATCCAAGAAAGTGGGAAGGGGAAGCTTGTTGCTGCTGCATGGTAGCGATATGCATGTTCGGAGGTGTCGTTTATTTACTATGCCTGTGCATGGAATTGGAAATGGATGTGGCGCAATCTTGCTTTCTTCGTGTTCGTGGCCGTGGTCGTGCATTCGATTCTCTTTGCGTGATGGAATCGTACTTCGACTTCGACTTGAGTGCAATGACATCGGCAAGCTCGTTCCAGTCGTAACTCCAGCCGAGCGAGCGCGACTTTCAATCGGCAATGAGAAACCTTCGTACAGCATAGAAAACCAATGGGAAACGGTACCACTTTGCAGGTTCAAGCTGGCAACAACCAATTTAGGAATAAGAATCAAGAACGGAAGTAGTGGATGCGACACACGATTAAAGGAAAACAGGCTGTAAATAAAAATAAACCTATTATTCATCTCGTGGTCGTGCACGACGTACTCGAAGATCAGCGAGTAGAGCTACTGACACAACCGATACAAGTCCACTATCCGTTGTCGTATTTTTTCGACGTGTCAGGGGGGGGTCACCCACTCCAAAAAACACGTCCTAAAAATCGCGAAACGGGGCCGGTAACTCCAGAACAGAACAACAGTCCAGTGCAAGTTTGAATGTGAGAGTTAAAGTTGAGGAAGGAACTGGATCTGGATGTCCAAGCGTCGTCTTTCCGATCTTGCGGCGGAGGCATACTTTCATCCCAAGGGTGTTGTGCAGGATGAGCAGGATCTGAGGAGGCTCGCCGAGCCTGTGTACCACTACTGGCGCGAGTGGACGGACCAGACGCGCGCCGTCGAAAAGTCGTTAAGCAAACTCCAGTACTACGACGAGGACGACAAACCCCACCTGAAGAACGCCCTGCGCAAAATAAGCTTGCAGCATGCGGTGTTGTCGGAAACCTACCTGCGACTGCAGGGGCTGGTGGCAAATCTAAACACGAAACTGGGCATCAAGCCGCCCGAGGCAGTGCCCGTACACATGCCAGAAGAAGTGAAGCCGGACGATGCGGCAGCCGCAGACGAGCTTGAGGACGACGAGCCCGCGGCCGCGCCCGCGCCCGCCACTAGTAATAAACAAGGCGTCACGCCGCCGCCGGTGACGATGAAATAGGCAAAGTTGCAGCCGCAGGTGCTGCGACAGGTGCTGCGACAGGAGCCTGTCCGACGATTGTGGCAAGCAAAGCAACAAGCTCGGGGAATACAGCGGATAGCTCAATAGATACTGGGAAACATGTACATGGCTGGAAGGGGCCTTTTGCTAGGCTACTTAGTTACTCTTTCTCTTACGCGTAACAGCTTCCGAAATGCAAACCCGAATGCTGTAGGTAATCACGTACCCATCAACCGCCGCGAGAACCAACTTCATTCGGAAGTCTGGCGTGAGGATTGATAGAAGAAGTGCAAACGCATCAGAAAACGTTGGCACGCCACAACCAGCTTCCCGGTAGACGATAAAACGTTTGTCTGGCTGCAGCTACATCTTGTACCAAGTGCGCTCCATTTGGTTCTGAAGTAAGAGTTGCTTGTGGCCAGACTACTCGAACTCGACTCCTGCGACTGCCTGGCTGATGTAGTGATCCTGTGAAAATCAAAATGTAAATGCGAAAGTTCTTGTGGATCAAAAGAAGCGATCAAAAAATGTTCCGTGCCAAATCAATCTTCATCTCGTGCAGTAGCAGTGAGTTATGTTCTTGCGCTAATATGTCATCCTCCGTATCCCTAGTCAGTAGCGTCGATCTCTTCAGTCAAAGCAACTGACTCTTGGTACGCGATCACGAGATGGAAATCACTGAATCGTAGCAGCGACACGACCAAGTCAAGAACAAAAGCCTCAATGAATTGATTCAGCACCAGCAATCCATCGTACAGCTCGTAATCAGTGGAGCGCTGCTCCTTCGGAGCCCCATACATAGCAAAGAGAGCACGAGGACATCCTAGCAAACCATAGATTTGATACGATAACATCACGATAATGGCGAAGTTGAAAGAGAGAGGCTCCGACCACGCCGCGAGTGAAGTTTCGGGAGACGACACGGAAATGGCCGAAGCAGAAGACCCGGCGGCTGCCGAGATTGCGCTGGTAGCATGTGCGAAGCCGGCCAAGGAAGACAAACCGGTCAGCAAGTGGCATCAGTTGTTCAACGAGGGAAAAAAATGGAAGGTGATAGACGCGCACGCAGGTGCAGATGACCTTGAGTTTGTCGAGGCATTGGTCGAACTCGGCGTGGAGGTTTGCAAGAAGGTGCAGCGGATGAGAATATTACGGCGGACCTTGGTCGCCGAGGAGTGCGAGTTGCGAGAGGCCCGTATAGAGAAGCGGAAGGCGAGCTACCTCAAGAATCTTGAGATCGAGCACGGGGTAGCCGCTGCTCGCGAGATTTTCGCCACTCACCTCAAGGACCCGCGGAGTGAATACAGCCGCGATTTGGAGCGGAAAAAGGCGGTATGGGCGAGAGAATTCGACGCGCGCCTGGCGGCAGAGGGCCTGGAAGCAGGCGGTGAGGAGCTGGAGGGGGGCGAAAAGCTCTCGGAAGCGGAGGAGTTCGTGCGCGACCAGTTCCAACTGTACACCTGCTTTTTCGCGTGCAACCCATACAAAAAAAACGCGGCGGAATGGTACCGGCTAATGCTGAAGAAGGAGGGGCGGCTCCACCTGTGGCTCACAAACGATTTGCTGCGCGAGCACTTGCGCTTCAAGTGGTTCCGATACGAGAAAGAAGTCTTCGCGGAACTCGAGCAGCTCTGTGAGCAGGAGATCCTAGCGGACGCTGCACCTGCAGCGGGAGCAGGCTCGGGAGCTGGTGCTGGGCACTTTGCCAAAGCGGGGAAGGACGACGCAGCTGCTCAGGCTGCTCTCGGAAACGAAGCAGGCGCCCCCACCAGAACTGCGCTGGGTGCTGCGAAAGTTTCAAAGAAGTCCGGCAAGGCCAAACGCGCTGAGAAGACGGACGAAGAGCTCGAGTTTGAGCGCGTGAAGAGTTTTGCGCTGCAACGAAAACTACGGTTTTTCCAGGCCCCCGTCTGGGAGCGGTACGCGAGCTTCCTGCTAGCGATGATTGAATGCGATTTGCAGGGTGCAAGCGAAGTTCTCAAGCCCCTTTCCGAGGCGCTCGATTTCAAGGAGACCTGCAAGGCGCCCCAGAACGCTGAGCAAAAGAAGAAGTGGGACGAGCAGCGCACCTTGGGCCAGCAGATCATGATCCAAAACCGCTTGTACGCAGATGCGAAGGAGCTGAAGGCTGAGTGCCGGCACGTGCTGTTTGAAGAATACAAGATCGGCGACTGGCTCAAAATGGACTCCGACTTTCCGTTCATCAAGGAGGTGCTATCTTACCATCCGCAGTTCTTCAACAAGGAGACGCTGTCAAAGAAGAAATCTTGCTCGACGTCGGCGGGACGAAGCGGAGCCGCTCCAGAAATAAAAGGCACTGCAACTTCAACTTCTACTTCTAGCCAAAAAGTCTCGCGCGTACACATCTCGTTGTCTGCGCAGCACGGGCACGACGATATCAACCGGTACACCAAGATTGGCGTCCGCGAACACACGCTGCACAAGGGGCAGCCCTGCTTCTTCCTCGCCGGCGACAAGGACAACCCGGATGGGAAGCCGCGCGAGGTGAGCTACCACCGGTCCGTGGACAACATCCCCACCGTGGACGCGGCCACGCGGAGGTTCGTTGAGGGCCTGATCACCCGCATCCTCTGGCAGCGGCCGGAGCCCGAGGTCGCGGACGAGTCCTTCGCGCTGCTGCAGCAGAAGTTCCCGAACAAATGGGCGGACCCCCAGGCGCACCGGTACTACCTCAGTACCATCATGCAGCTGGCGCTGATTCTGCCGCGGCTTTCGCTGCGGCTGGTGCGTCTGGCCCTGGTGGAAATGGTGGAAATCGACACCAGTATCAACGACCTGGAGGACAAAATGCTAGCGTGCGACGAAAAGATCGCGAAACTGGAGGCGGATCTGGCAAAGAAACTCGCGTCCGCTGGTGCGGAAGATGAAGTAGAGGTGAACAACAAGCTTAAGGAAAGCGGCAAGAGGAACAAGGGCAACGAACCGGACGCGGCGGTAGTAGAAGAGGAAAAGAGCAAGACGCGGGCAAAAGAGAAGGAACTTGACCAGCTGCGAGCGGCAGCGAGCGAGAACGTGGATACCTTTGCGCAGGGACTGGACGTGAGCATGCAGGTGGTGTTGGAATTTCTCGGCCGGTACTTCGACTGCAGCGCTGGCGTTGCGGGAGACGAAGAGATGGCCTGCTCGATAACTACGACGTCGTCGCAGGAGATGATGAGCAAAAACCCGCCGCAGCAGGAACCAAGTCCAGCCTCGACGACTGCTCCGTCGACGCCGCGCACGCCGGCTTTTCAACTCGATGACGGCGGAGATGATGGCAAGAATAAGCAGCGCGACGAGCAGCACGGGCACGGCGTGGCCTCCTCCAACCCTGGGGCGACGAGCTTTTCTCTCTCCGAGCCCGGCAATGCCCAGCCCATGATTCTTCCCGATTCCAAGCGCTCGCTGCTCCAATTCATCCTCACCGTTTTCGAGGATTTGTTTCTTGCCAAGGCGAGCAAGCAGGGAAAGCACGTTCAGTTCATCTTCTTCTACCTCTGTTCGCTGCACCCCAAGTTCTGCGAGGAGTTCCTACTGCGTCTTCTATCCACGTTCTACAACTCGCCGCGTGCTGTCGGAGAGGGCGCGGCGGACGGCGCCCCCACGTCTTCTACCATGATCCTCGATCTTGGTTGCAGCCAGTATCGGACGCGTTGCGCTGCGCTCAATTACCTGGGCTCCATGCTCGTGCGGGCCAAGTTCCTCTCTCTCACCTACGCGCTGAAGACGACAAAGTACCTCATCGACTGGTGCCTGGGCAAGCTTTCGGCCGTGGAGGAGAAGATGCTCGGGGGCAAGAGGGGCGACGCATCGCGAGTGGAAGACATCGACAGTTGTGCGGACTTCAGGAGCACCGACAACCAGGAGGTGAAGATGTTCCACCTTGCTGTGCAGAATATCTGCTACATCATGATCTACAAGAAGGACGTCTTTCTCAAGAAAGTTTCCGCGAAAACCAAAACAAAGATGAGTGCGAACAGCACCAGCAACATGCCAGCGGAGCACACGGCGCTTTCGGACATCAGCTACTTCGACGACGCGACCTACCTTGACACCTTGTTTTTCCAGTGCAATTTCATCGCGGTGCTGAACAGCCCGATCCGCCCGCTGCGGCGGTTGTACTATTCGGTGCGAGAGCACTTCCAGAACTACATGCTGGCTGTGCCGGGGTTGGGGGAACGGCTGAAACCCATGTTCCAGTGGACCTTTCCCAATTTCCCCAACCAGGAAGCCTTCGACCCCTTCGCGGGCTACGAACTGTCGACGCCCACCTTCCCGTTCGATCCCTACGAGCTTCGGCACTCGAAGTGCATTATCGAACCCCTCTACATCAGCTTCGTGGACCAGACTTCGACGAAGACGCCGGAAGACGAAGTAGAGTACGGAGATGAAGAAGAATTCTGGCACGACGAGCAAGGGGGCGAGCACGACCAGGAACACGGCGATCTGGAATTGGATCAGGATGCTGTGCCTGCTGGGTTCGAAGTCCAAGAAGATGGCGAAGTGGACGAAGAGGTGAACCGTAATACTCCTAACTGCGACGGCGCTGCGGCTGCTCGTGAGTTCGAAGAAGACGCCCAGCGCCGCGAAGTTCTGCAGAAGCAAAAGGCTGCGCTTGCCAAGAGGTTTTCGTCAGTGAAATCGTCGAAAAAACGCACCACTTCCGATCGAAAAGGCGGCCTTTGCGGCTTCGAGTCCGGGGGCGGGTATCTCTCTGACAAACAGAAGCGGCGGCGATTGAATGAAGGTAATGAAGAAGGAGAGGGCGGCGACGGCCAGGAGGGCACTGCAAGTGGCGTGCTGGTTGGAGAGACCAAGTTGGAAGAGCGAACGAAGGAGTGCGAAGTGGAGGATGACGGATCCGCAGACGATCTCTACGCCGACGACCATGAGGAGATGGAGGAAAGCTGTGGACCGACCTCAAACTACGAACCGCAGGGGACAGCAAGCATCTTGGACCGCCTCACGAAGACAGATTCGTATCAACTGGCGTCATCGCCTTCCGGAGACGAGGATGACAGCGAGGAATAGCAGGAATTTTTCCAAGGAAGCGACCACGAAATCAAAAACGAAAAGGATGAGTTGTAGCGCCTAAAACCTCCTGATGTCATTGTTGACCTTCCGGCAAAGCCGCACCTGTAAAAGTAAATGATGCAAGAAATAAGAGTGACTCCATCTACAACTGAAACAGTACGAGTATGTAACAAACCGACCCCGACGACCACTCTCCACTTGAACAGCCAAATGAAATGCGGTTGCGGACCCTCGTTTTCTAGCCGAGTCAGTAGCCAGCAGCCGCAGTTGCAGCTGTAGCTGATGTTTTCACGATCCAACAAACTGCAAAAGCAAACGTGCAATAGACGACATCGACGGAGAACAAAATTAAAATCAGAACGGTAAAAAATGAACCGATTTCGCACCCGCTCTTGCATCATGATGTATGACAGGCTTTGCACGAGCTCGTCTAAAGCAGGCTCCGAACAACACCGAAGTTTGAGGATGCGGCACACTCCACCTGCATCAATGCGGACGTGGATGACCACTCATGATCGCAGACGCGCAACCGCATGCACAGTACTTACTTACTCACTGTCACTTTTAAAAAATGTTGATCTTCAAGGATACATACGCACAATACCTCGGTGACATCATCAAAGTGAAAGTGAGTGTCGGTTTGAAGTCCTGGAGTGAAAGTCGCTACGCGGCTACTTTTTTCCGGCGATCCAGCGTGCTCGTGCACGTGCCTAAACTAATATCATCGTGATATTTAGGTCCTCAACCTTCTTTCACACACAGACATGATGTGCAGAAATAAATCAATGTATAGATTTAAGTTTTGGTTTTTTTAGAAAGATACACCGCTAGCGCTAACCACGCCACGAAAATCGTGTTCGGAGGTTCTTGTACTCCGCCGTACGCATCAACGAAGCTTTTCCGACTGAAAAAATGCAGCCAGGTGGACCTTGTCCTTGACGAGAGCGTTGCCTTTGCTCTGGTCTAAGTGATCACTCAATCATGCTCGGCGGCTCCTACGCCGAGGGCGGCTCGACTAGCAGCTCTGGACCTGCGTCGTCGACCGATAGGGGAAGCGCCGATGACCCAGCAGCATCCTCCAGTACGGGTCTTTTTGCGCGAGCGAAAACTGCAATACGTACCCGATTGGAGGCCCAGGGTCTGACCAAAGGCGATGTTGCGAAAATTGGTGGCCTCTTCCTCGCAGCAAAGTACAGTTCGAATTTTTTGGTAGCTAGTAGCTACTTAACTTCAAAAAACACGATCACAGCGCGCCGGGTCGGCGAAAGTAAAACACGAACTCAACTAGCAGTGCCAGCAGTGTGAGTATGTTGGGCATCCGCATCATCTTCATCATGAGGACTGGCACAGGCCGACACAGCAGGGTCAGGGACAAAATGAATCATGTAAAAAAGGGGTTTTTTGTTCATCATTCATCTTCATCAATCTTTAACTATCTTGATCAGGTACGCCACCTACGGCAGTTTTCTGTTTGTGGGGATTCGGTACCGCCCTCTGCTCTCCTGGATTCAGCGGCAGCAGAAGGCGGATTGGGCCACGCGCAACCCTTTCGTCCAGGAGCGGTCTCGGTGGTTCCGCGAGCGGCGCGGCGCGTTTCAGCGGTCCCAGACCTACGGGGAGTTCCGCAACCAGTGGCGCAAGATCCGTTCGCGCCTGCGCGGCCGGCGGGAGCAGATGCAGAAGGAGATTTCGAAGCGCGCAACCGAGCAGGCGAACGAACACGGGCGTTCGGGCTCCCTGTATTTGAATCTGAAGTGGCTCATGGAGAAGTACGCAGACCTCGCGCAAGCGCTGTCGAAGCAGGCGGAAGGTAGCGCGTTGGTTCGGTACATCGCCCGCGTGGTAAATAACGATCCACGCACACTGGCGCTGGGCGTGGCCGAAGGAACCCTTCTGTACAAATTCACGTTTCCCCTTACCGCGACCCTTGAGTTCTTTCTTATCTGCAAGGGGTACTTGCTGTACAAGAATCGGGTTCGGAGCGGAGATGGCGGAGATCCTGGAGACAAGACAGACCGAATACTGGTGGAACCAGAAGAGCTACCTGTTGACGTGGAGCGCGTGGAAACAGGAGAAGAAGCAAAAAGCAGAAGTTTACCTGCCACGACTGGCGCCGAGCGGCCTGGAGATGGGGTTTGCAACACAGCAGCAGAATTAGATGGAGCAGATCGTGCCCCCTGCATGCGAACGGTCCCCGCGCAGACGACCACCGGCACAGCCCGAAAAAACACAGAGAGGATGTCCGACTTGTCAGCAGAATCACTTGAGGAGGAACTGAAGAGGGAAGCGGACGAGGCGGAGAAGAAATCTGAGCGACCAGGTTTGGTTGACGAGGATCATAGCGATAGAAGCGATAAGTGCGACAGCGACCGGAAGGCCGACGAGGATGACGACGAGATAGAGGATACTGATGCTGCAGCGACTGCCACTGTTTCTACATCTACACCTTCTACATCGGCATCAGCTAGGGCTATACAACCGCGGGGTACCACGACGCCACGACGAAATTCCCGGTTCCATGAGCCGGTCTCGACGGGGGTGGAGGTGGAGTTCGGTGATATAGAAGATTGCCACCTTCCCGTCCAACAGTACGACGGTGGGGCTCGAGGCGGTCGCGAAGATTTTTCCTAAGCAAACTGCTGCTGCAAAAGCAAAGGCAGAGGGCAGATATGGCTGCCACGCTCGTGAAATTTGCATTTCACACGCCATCGAAAATGCAATAAGTAACTCTTTCGCGAAAATAAACTTTAAGGCAACTACGATTTTTGACTCGCATTGCCTGCAGGGATCTCACGCTTGCATCTGCATGCACTGACTTTCCCAGCAAAGACTGTGTGTGCCTGCGGGACTTCTCTTTCCTCGGACGGGGACAGTCACCGAGAAAGTCGTTCGGCTTCAATTGAAGATCCGAGTTTCGTTCAGTAAATCCTGCCAAGCGACGAGTTCTTCTGCGTTTACGTAAAATGGAGCAGCTCCTTGAAAATGAAAGATCTAGATCTTCCGCTTCCATCGTGTGCGTGTACTAGATTGATCTTCTGAAGATCAACATCAACATACAAGCAACATCAAGCGGAGCAGGTGGCTAGTACATCCCCCACTACTCATGCAGATGCAAGAAGAGAAGGAATCATCCTCGCCAGCGACCTGCATGTGCTATACTTAGTCGGAAGCAAGATTGAAAATCAAAATTAACATTAACCCGCATAGGCATCTTAGGGCGGTAAATCAAGTTCCAAACAAGTACAGGTAGCTTAGCTGTAGCTGCTACTGAACTCCTACGCACGATCATACTACAAACTCTCTTAAGTATTCCAACACCTTTCTCGCTGTCACTACTCGTTCGCAGCTGCATACTGCAACTGTCACCTCACGTAGTTCGTACTAACTATCTAGAAGGGAAAGAGATGTATACGTTTACGTAGATCTGACATACCAGATACTTTGGTGTAGGTGTCTTCAAGCTTGTCCCGCTGTTAGTTCGGCAACGCAACAAGGCTTTACCTTGTTCGTTGTCGGACTCTATGACTATGAGTCAACCGTCCAGCGGTGGCTTCGATCCGGCTGCTCGAACTGGTGGCGAGCCCACTTCCACGGGATCGTCGTCTGCGAATGGTTCGGCGCAGAAATCCGGTCCCGGGAACGCTAGAAACGGCAGCAAATCACGTTCAGGGAAAGGCGGGGGCGCTACCTCTTCGAAGCCGTCCAGCATGGTGGGAGACGCTCAAGAACCACAGGGCTACGAACGTGGGGAAATGGTGGAAGTTTTCTTCCGCTTCCACAAGGACAAACAAGGCTACTTCCCAGTGGAGTCTATGGTGCAGGGTATTTTGCACCCCTGCGTGGCAAAGACGGACGGCTGGATACCGGCGGTCGTGGAGGCGAGCTTCACGCCGGAGCAAGCCTTTCCAGAACTGGGGGCGAAGCCGCCGAAGTCAGGCTCACAGCAAGGGGGGAAAGGTACTCGTTTGTTACTTTCTTATATTAATTTTAATATGGTATTCCACCTCCAGGTCCAGCACCACCTGACACTGACTGCTGTGTGTTGCTTCGTATTCAATGTTATTGTGGACGCATCACGCTCACGCCCTGCTTTACCACACCCACGGATGGAAAGGTGCCGCTCAACATCTTCAACTGTAGAATGCTCCACCTTCCTCGATGAACCCTATGAACATGAAGTGACTTAATAAAATTCATTTTCATCATCATCGGAATCGGTTCCGTCGTGACAAATTTTGAATTTCATTTGAATTTACTTGTCCTGATCCAGGAGGCAGGGAAATGGTGAAGATAAGGTACCTCGCGCCTTTCTGGTACAACCGGCAAGGGCAGGTTTACAACGACGGCCAGAAGCGACGAGAGTCGGTGCCACCGCATTTCGTCCGCAGACCCAACAGAAAACGGCCGCGGGTGTCTTTCTTTTCCGTCCGCTGGGGCGGAAAAAGAAAAGTAGAAGCAGTCACAGAGGGCATCGGCGGCTGGGGGCAGGTAGCTTCCTTTTTTTGAAAGAAAACCTCACCTTCCTGCTGTTGTTTGATGAAGGTGCATTTTAATTTAAGTTTGTTGCGCGCGCGCGGCTTCGTTGTGTTGTTTTGTACTTTGACGATGAGATGACGGTCGCGCACAATTCTGAATTTGTTGACGACCACCATTGCCGTTTGATGATGGTTTCAGGTCGGCAGTAATCCATCGGATAACTTTATCAACACGCTCTTCGGCGACTTTCCCTACCAAAATTTCGGGACGGACTACGAGATCTGGAGCGCTTTCATCCAGAGCACGCACGAATTGAGAGACATACACGCACCTCTCATTCGTCAGCAGATGCAGGGAGAGATGCTTGCTGGATGCTACTTCCTGTGGCCGATTGGTACTTATTTGCCGGTTTTTTCCATGAAATTGAAAATCGATGAGATGACTTGTTGTTCTTCTTGCATCGTGCAGCATCGCTCAGTTACACGGCGACCGCGACGGCGGCACATTTCACGAAGTTTTGAGTACATCAACTACTAGCCTAGCGTCAACAAAAAAACTTAACATTTACGTCTTTCTCTGCGAAATCACGACAGGATTCCAGGACGGGCACGAGTTTTGCGGGTACGTAAACAGTAGCGATCTCTTCCAGTGCATGCGGCTAATGGAGGCGCAGGGAATAGTATCGCGCTTTCCGCACCACTCGCACTTTTATCAGCTCCTCGCGAGCAAAGTCTGGACAGCCAGTTGGGGCCTAATTCCGGGTCTGAACACGCCACTCACAACGAAGCTCTCGCGCAGTCTTATCATCGGCCAGGTACTTCTACTTTAGTCCCTACGTACTAGGCGCCGCTAAAAATTCAAGATCAAGTTCAAAACCATCAACACCAATTCGTTCATTGAATTCAATTTTCCTACCGCGACAGGGCTACCGAGCCGCGGCGCAAGTGGCAATACAGGCCCTGCAGGACCTCAATAAAGCGAGGAGCATCATGTTTCCCGCAGAGCTGGATTACCAGAAGAAGGAGCACGTGCTCAAGGGGGTGGCAAAGCTTGGTTACTCCTGGGAATCGATGGACGTCAACCACTGGACGGACGTCGACTCACTTGCGACTGGTGAGTTTCCTTTTTTTCGTCGTCTACAACTTGTTCATCTGTCGGTCCCTCGACAGAGTGCTTTTTTTTTTTCACAAAATAAAAAAAATCAAAATCTACGTATGCGTATCTATGGGGCCGCTACGGCGGCTGCCAAAACTATGACTTTGTATCTATCGGACACGGACCACACCCACAGGAATAGAGGAGCTGGTGCAGCAGCCGGGGAACCTTTCGGAGTTTGTGCACGTGCAGGAGTGGGTGGACATCGACGTCGAGATGCGGCATTTTGTGGTGCTTCCCAACGACCACGGCAAGATAAAGGTGGAAAAAATCGTGTACACCTGCTACGAGAACAAGGCCGATAACCATTTTTCCTCCTTCAACCGCTTCGACCGTGCAACCTGCCTGGAGAAAAAGTTTCATAATGACGAAAAGGCGCTGGCCGAGGCGGAAAGACTCGCACACGTACTGCGGTTCGCTTTCTGTTGCTGGGGGGGGGCATGATTTTAGATTTCATTCACGTTGATGAAAAAATAAAATAGAGCTTCACTCGCCGCACCTATTCATCATGTCAAGTGTGTTAGACGTAGCGATGTAGCTTCTTTACTGGCGTCGTCCTCGTTCTCCTCCACCTTTGCCTGTTATATTTTGCGAACAACAACGAAAATGACTTCGAAGTACTTTGCTTAACTAACGGCATCCATCGGTGGACATGGAGCCATTGAATTGAGGCGGATTAACGATGACAACAGAAGAGTGGTCGTGGTACGAAACATGCTGCTCATCAATGAATCAGAGTCTGAGGCAACATGCTTTGCACTCTACTTAACCGCTGACCGTCAACGTCATCGATACAAAAATCCACATCAACAGGGCCTCATCACTCGCCTCTACTACGCGCTTCGCGGCGAGTGCGCGGAGATGCCGCCCGCTTTGCGTTTCGACGTGCTTGCGCACCGCTCCGGGCCAGGTAGCGCCAGGGTGATGATTGGGGAAATAACGGAGCTCGGCGCCTGCTTTTTGGGCTGGCCGGAGGGCCCCCAGGTCGTGTTCCGAGGGCTCTTGCAGTCAGCAGGAAACTCGAATGCCGCAAACGTGCGTGGAACGTGGGGACCGATCCTCGCAAGAAAGAGCACCGGGCCAGGTCCTCCAGGAGCTGGACTTCTTGCAGGAGGACGGGGAGCGTCGAATCCGATCCCGAACGGCGCGGGCGGCGCGAAGCGAAACAGCTTGCTGAAGAACTGTGTGTCCGCCGGTGGTCCATCCGCGAACGAACCCGCGGAAGACGGACACGACGCGAAGCACGCACGCACCAACGGACGAGCTGCAAATTGGACGAACGGAGATGCAAATGGGCACTGATGAAGAACCCGCTCCAGCACATCATCGCGCTGCCTCGTCTTGCTCCTGCGTCTACCCCACGCTCCTCCGTGCCAGTTACAAACAAGTGCATCTTCTCTCTGTAGCGACGACGAGCGACACCGACAGCTAGAACGCGGTGAGACGACGAGGGCAAACAAGGAAAACATCTGCATTGCGGCGTGGTCTTCCAGAACACTTCTCCGTTCTTGGTGTTGCTGTCAATCCCTATTCTCCTCTCCGCCGCTCCCGCTGGCCTCGTGCTCGCAACTCTTAGCATGGTCTCGAAGTAGCGGTAGCTGGAAGCGCGCTTCTCTGGATTCCTCTTGCGGATTGGTTCTCAATTTTGCAGAGGATCATGCCCATGTGCGACCTCGACCATGAGCAAGAGGACGGGCGGGGCACTCGGTCGAGAATTCCTTGGATTTGGAAAGGAATCCGACGAGGAGGAGAAAGAGAAAACCCCTGGATTTTCCGCTGCGCTTCATCTCTAGCACTGTGCGATGTACGGCTTTCACGTATCTGTCGGCCCTCCGAGGAACGCGAACGAAGTGCACCCCTGCCCCCGGCGTGCACCGTCACCCCTAAGTAACACGTGCGCACGAGGACGTGCACGGGACGTCATTTCGTTGTCGAAAAAAGCAATGAAGACATTGTGATTTTTCGTCATTCATCATTGTGCAGCAATTGGAACAACAAGCAGGACAATTTTGTGCGTGCTGTCGCTTCTTCCCCGTTTTTAACGCCAAGTGCCTACGGCGGCGGATGGGGCTAAGATAACACATGTTGCGCTTGTGGAATGGTCATAGATCATAGTAAATGACTTTCTTTTAAAAATTAAAATGAGGAGCTGCACACGAGCACGACGACGCGATAATACACGACACACGACTTCCTTGCGCCGTCCGTTTTTAGTTTTGGCCAATGAATGCTGAAGTTGATGCTGATCGCAATGTATGTCATGCTGAAATCGGCCGTGGATTGCTCTCGCAACAGCAGGAGCGCCACCAGACAGAACGCCAACGCTTGTTCATCTCAACGCTACAGAACAGGAGCTTTTGCATCGTGGTATAAGCGTTTTTGCCGTAGGCGTAGTTCAAGTTCTTGGGCCTTCACTAAAATTTCTTCGGAACAATTGGAGGACGTGCAGAGGTTGCGAACTCGTGGGGCTGAGGCATGTTGTGGTAGTGGTTTAACGGTAAAAATTATAGTGAAATGTAATTGTAAATGTGGAACTAGGAGCGGTCTAATGCAGTGATCGGCTGCCTCAGGAGGAGACTTGTTCGAGTGAGACTTCAAAAACGCGGTGGATGGAATGGATGGTCGATATGCAGCGACCGACACCTTTGTAGTTTGACGACTGTTGAGATTGATTTTGTTATGTTGTAGTAAGAGCCGACGGAACCTACGTCGAAATAGAATCGCAATCGTCGATCTCGATCGCCGTGCCAATGTGGACCCGCGCTTGCTTTATGATCACGCTTTTCGGTCATTTAGACGTGCTTTTACTTGCTCTTACTGTTTACTCTTTGTTTCGCAATTCGCATCAAGCCAAAGCCAATCCGCCTTGATTTTAACAAGTAAGCGTTTGCGTTTCTTTAGCGGAAGCAGCATCCATTTGAAACACGGCAGCGAGCATATTGTCGCATATTCATAATTCATTGGATCGTTGCCGACCTCTCGCTTTCGCAGCTGTTCTGCGCCAGCCGCTGCTTGCACCTCTGACTCTGTCTTTCTCTGCTGGGAAAGGGAATGGCGTCGGTGAAGTCAGACACGACACACTCCGCTGGCTCCTGATTGTTGGTCGTGGCCGAAGACTCGTCGACTTGACGACGACGAGCAGGATTTTGCGGCAAGGGCAAATTTATTGCGGCAGATCGCTGACCGTGACCACGAGAACCATTTTCACGCCGTGAGCATGGTGGAGAGCAGCAGCGCGCATCAACAGCAGCAAGACGTCCCACAGTTGGGCGACGCTGGCGGGGAGGACCGCGATGAGCAACCGACAAGGAATAAACACGCCGCGGCCAACATCATCAATAAACTACCAGCGGTCCGTGCTCCTCCACCTGCCGGTGCTCAGGGAGAAGAGGACGTGGACGATGTCGTTACTTTTGCGTTCACAGAACCGGGACCCTTGGGCATACAGTTTGACGGGGACGTGCACCCATTCAAAATCACTAACCTCGAAGAGGGGCAGTGCAAAAGCCGCTACGCGTCCACTTTTCCCTGCCCAGCGCTCCTCGTCGCAATCAACGGCAAGATGCTCGTGGAAGGATCCACGTGGGAAGACGATCTTGTAAGCGTCTTCATCTTCCTCAAGAAGAACGAACATGATTCTGATTCATTGGGTCGCAATTCTTTTTTGACGCCACTACCACTACCAGCGGCCCCCTTCTTACTACTTCTATGTTTTTGTACCTGGGCATCAACCCCCGCTTGTCCCATTTGCCATGCTTTAGCTTTTCTAAACGTAATCTGATTTATTTCTGCATCCAAACAACAAATTAAGCGAGCAAGGACATCAAGTTATGCACTAGAGGCGTAGGCACACCCACAACTGAGTCTGAAACGGACACCAGCACACAACTCACACAGCTGCCTCCCATGGTCGAGCGTCCGGTGAGAATAAGCGTGAAACGGCTTCTAGAAGAGGAAAGCGCGGCCTCCGTGATGTTCTCCTCTCTGGCAACAGGCTTAACGAGCGGCCTCAACACGGCGCAGCAGGCGGCAGCTGGTGCGGCGTCCACCGCGAGTTGGAGCCGAGTGGGGCTCGGAGCGGGGCTCGGCGGCCTCAGCGAAAGCCTTGGGGGTGCCGCGAAACTGGGAACCAACATGAAAACCGCGCTCAACTTTTGGCAGGCAGGGGAAGTGGAGGGCAGCGAGCAGGAGGAAGTTCCAGCTCGTGCCGGTGGTGGGTCTAGTACTTCGAAAGAAGATGCGGCTGCGAATGCAACTCCAGGCGCAGCCGGCGGGGCATCATCGTCTAGGAGTGGGAGCAAGAACATCTCGTCCTCAGAAGATGTCGGCACCTCCGGCGTGTCGTTAGCAGAAGAAGTTGCTTCAACTCGGACGATGAACGCGGGGGGAGCGATTCTTCGCGCGGAGTCACCTGCGGGCCAAGTTCCGCTTCCGCCTCCGAGAACTAGTACAATTTACTCAAGTCCCGGCCTCCTCTCATCCCCATCCGCGCTTGCTTCGCCGAGCAAAGCAAGCACCGTTTCTGAAGACTTGAGCATGAACTTGCAAATCGGTGGCGCGACGGGCAGCTCCTCGCGGGCAGCACAGCCACAGACGCATGCTGACCCTCGATCCAACAGCAAGAAGTTCGTCCGCTTCGACCCTGCCACCCGGGCACACGCTGGCGACTCGCCCGAGATTCCAGGCTCGTCTACCGCGTCGTCAACAACAGCATCGTCTTCCGCCTTTCCGAGTGCCAGTGAGGCTCCTCCTCCTACAAGTACTGGTGGAGGCGCAGCTGCTAGTACAAGTACAACTACAGGTACAGAGGACTACAAATACAGCGTGATGCTGCTTCCGACAGGGCCGCTCGGTATGGAGCTATACATGGTGAAGGACAACAGCATGTCGCCCCCCATGGACGAGACCAACGATCATCGCGGACTGCATCGCAAGCCAGCACGCTTCTTCGTAAAGAGCGTATCGAGCGATGCGGGCTGCGCGTCAGCAAGAACCGGAATTCGTCCTGAGGACGAGCTGATTCAGATCGACGAGGGCCCGGTGAATTTCGACGACCTGGGAAATCTAACCATGGCGCTCGACAATCTGCGGCCGGTGAACTGCCGCTTCCTGCGAAAAGTCCCGCTATCCGACGGGGCCGGGGGAACAAGTAGGAGCAAGGACGCGACTGCGTCCTCTGTGGCGGGGGGTCTTCCGGGAACAAGCAACTCCAAAGAACGGCCGCCTGCATCAAATGCGTCTCCCGATTCTTCGGCCCTGCTCTCGAATGCGGTAGCTTCCTCTTCACGACACCACACGACCACAACTACCACGACCGGTAGCAGAACAAGTCCAGCAACCGGAGGTGCTGCAGGTGCAGCTCCTGCGTACAACAAGAGCTCGGAGCGGTCCCTGCCAATGGAGCCCGGACCCGCGCCGCCAGGCGCGAGGACGACCGGGGACACGGATAGCGAGCAGAGGTACCTGATGGCGCGGCAGATGGCCGATCATTGGGAGCGAGAGTGCAAACAGTCGCACGCACACTGCGTGCAGCTGACGACGGATTTCAACCAACTGATCGAAGAACACGAGACCATGGAGGAGGCGCAGGGCCAGTTCAAGGCACGGGTTATGGAACTGGAGGACATGAACATCAAGTGGCAAGCGCGCTACGAGAAGCAGGAAAAGGAGGTCGAGCGGCTTCGCAAGTGGGTGGCAGAGCACGGGGAAGACGCTCAGAGGCTAGCGGAGATGGAGGAAGGCGTGACGAAACTGGACGAGCTGAAGAGCACAGTGAAGAAGTTAACGGCGGAAAACGGGGAGACAAATGAAAAACTCGGAGGAGCGGAAAAGGCACTAGAAGATCAAAAGCAAGTAGCGGCGAAACTACAGGAAACACTCGACAACCTACACACTGACCATTTGGGAGAAATCGAAAGGTGGAAATTCATTGAAGTATGCTCTCCTCCTTCGTTTTGTATCGTCGCTCTGCCTCTTCATCTTTGATTAGCGTTGTTCTTGTTGCTCCGATTCTTACTCTTTCAAGACGATGAAATACGATCATGATGGTGTGGTCCTTTAGTACTTGATGACCGTTCCCCGTCATATTATGTCAGATTGGAGGCGTCGCTTGGACAGGCTAATCGGGCCAAACGGACTCTGCAGTCTCAGATAGCCGATCTCGAAGAAACGCTGCGAAAACGCCGAGAATCGCAAAACGAAGACACCCAGCGGTACTAAGCACTGGGGGTTTCAGTTTCACATTCACTTTTTTTTACATCAGATGGATCATCATCATAAATTCTCGTTGTACATGTAAGTCGGAGTCGTGTATCACTCAAACACAGTTCAAGTGTGCACAAGACTAGGATCGAAGAACTGGAGAGCCAGTCCGCTGCGTACCAGGAGAGTTGTCTCACACTCCGCCAAGAGCGCGACCACTTCTCCGGGCTCGTCGACCAGTGCTTCGAAAAGATGAAGCGGGAATCGCAGGTAGAGCCACTCATTTCCAAGAAGAGCTTGCACTTGCAGCTTGACATTCACTGAAGTGTTTTTTCGCCACGACTCTCACAGTCACACTATCAGCGCGTTCCCATTCACGACAATCAGGACCGGATTTACCAAGTCGACCGACGCGTCGTATGTGACAGTTTGACGCAGTTCTGTAAGGTGGACCGCGTCCTTGTCCGCAGTCTTATGGACAACCTGTACCACGTCGGCGGCCGCAACCGCCCCGTGCTTCAGAGCATTGATAGCGAGTACTACAACTTCTTCATCTTTACGTTGCCTTTGTATCGTTAGGGAAAGCACCAGCACGTTAGTTGCTTGTACTCCTTTGCGGGCAAACCAAAATAAATCATAATCAAATACTTACAAAAATCCACCCTCACCTAAACTACATCCCCAGGCACCACGCACAGAAGCTCGAGATTCTTTCGCGGCTTGCTGACAGCCTCGGGTTCGGTCCTGAAGAGCGGGAGCAAATCGGGCTGAATCGGTCCCACCTCTTCCACACGCTGCAGAACGAATCTAATCCGGTAAACCTGGACGCTGACTCGCCGGAGGATGGTCCTAGCCAACGGGGAGGAGCTTCTCGCTCCTCGCAGGGGATTGGAACACAGTTCGTGGAGTACCTCGAAAAAGAGGTCGCCGAAGACCCCTCCTAGCCTTGGTGCAGCTGCAGCAGCCGAAGCCGCGCTTTTTTTTATCACACCCCATTTCAATCAGCATTGTCATCGTCGACGTTGATGGACGAGTTGGTACCCTTTCGCAACCAACCTTTAATTCTCGTCGACACCGAAAAGATACAAGCAAGAGGTTGACGAGGCTGTCTGAACAGCACTGTGTTCTGTGTTCCGGAAACCACCGACAAAGCACGGTGGTCGATGAACTCCAAATAAGTGGCTTGAAAAAAACAATTGCAACGGCGTCGCGTGCTGCTTTGTGCCGCTTGACCCCATGATATTTCGAGCTCAAATAGAAGTAGAAAGGGGAAAAAAAAAGACATTTTTATTCGTTACAAAAAATACAAGTAGAAAAAGAAACCCTACAACTAAACCCTAAACCAGTAGTACCAGAGCCTGGAACTTCCAGTTTTTTGTGCTCTCCGTAGTTTCTTCGTACGGCACCCACTGCCACTGGTAGCAGACGATGGCGATGTGGGACTCATACCAGGAGTCCTATCGAGAGGCCCTGTCTGAGATCCAAACCGGACTGGAAAACCTAGACACGGATGGGACGCCACCACCAAACGCCGTGTCAAGCTTGCATCGCCTTTTCAAAGGTAGCAGTCTTTGTCCTCCTCCTCCTTCTTTTACTGCTCATCATTTTTTTTGTGCGGTTCTAATTCAGTCACTGTCAAGATGAAGAGATCTCTTTATTTTACCCGCTTCGCCTTCAGTCACGCTCACGCGCACGTGGTCGAAGACGAAGAAGTGTAGCTGCCTGTAGTGATGCAGGAGCTTGACCTTGGTAAACACACGACCAAATGATCTCCATATGCAGATGCGGAGGATTCGCTGCGGTCCTTGGATTTGGAAGCGAGAAGTATGGGGTTGGACAAAAGGAAGGAGGTGCAGGGCTGGAGAGCCGAGCTCAAGAGCTTCAGCAAGGAGTTTGACCAGAAGCTGGCTGTCATAAATCGAAAAGGTCTCCTTGGCGAAGCAGCGCAGCAAAAAGCAATACAAAAGAGGCTCGCAGGTATTATACATACATACTAGATACTCCTAAAACTTGTTTCATGAACAAGAATTTGAATTTGAGTGTGAAGTAGAGCGGCCCGACAACTCGACATCAACATACTCCAGAAACGGACGCAAAGATCGCGGAGGGAACCGACATGGTACGGGCCGCAACAAGAACAGCAATCGAGTCGGAACAGATAGGGAACGAGATTCTCACCGATTTGTCGCAGCAACGTGAGACGATTCAACGGACACGCGCAAACATGTCCACCGTCTCTGGAGAGCTGCACACTGCTGGGAAAACCATAAAAGAAATAGAAAAACCGAATTGCAGCTTGATGTGAATGAAAACCAGCAGAGATGAGCACTGGCGCGGCGGCGCTCCCGCGCCATCATGAAAATAAGCAACTGATGTTTTCCATCGTGATTTTGATCTCCTCGACGCTCGAGGATCGTCGGACTCGCCTCGGATCTTCAATCGCGCGGAGTTCCGACTCATGAGTAGGGCATTTGAAGGTGGGCGGGCCGTGTGCGCGTCGCGTGGCGACTAGCAGCGGAAAATTTAATTCTACCTTGCTGTACAACTTGTAGCCTCTAGAAGCAAGTCAACATCTTCATTCACTCAGTGGACAATTCGTGGACAATAGAAACGCAACCCTGGACGTGGACCAGGGTGCCCCTAGTGATGGCTCCTCGTCGTGGTAAGAAGCCGGGCTTTTACATACAGCTCTCGGCTTTGCTGGCTGCGCACAGCTCCTGCGATTGGTTTCAGCTTGTCTTTTCGTTCGTGCGGGCTCTGCAGCAATACGAGTAAAAGTAAAAGAACGACTCGACCACGAGCACGAGGAGCGCAACCGCGGACGATCATGCAAAATGGAACAATGGCAAGCGAATGACTTCCGCGGCCGTAGAGCTAGGAAGGTAGAGGTAGAGAGTCGCAGTCGCAGGAGAGAAAATAAGAAAAAAAAAAATATATGTAGCGTTGAAGATCATGATTATCCTTCCTCGAAGTAGTGTTCTTGTAGTACTTGTAGTCATTTCGATTTTCTTTTCCATTTGATGTCGATGTGCTTTTTATGTTCGTCACCGAGAGAAAACACGAAGAAAAAGAGGAAAACCACTTCTACTCGAGGAGATCAAAATGGAACATCGGTAGACCACGTCGCAGACGAGATCCATTGCATCTGAAACAGAATTGCAAACAGCCACACCGGCACGACGGATATGGCGTCTCAGGTTTCTCCCGCGCGCCCGCCCTCGCAGCAGGGGACCGCCTTCGCTCCTGCGCCGGGGGCGGCTCGAAATAGTGAGGCGGCCGCGCGCATCCGCATGCAAGCGGAAAACAACAATAGTCCACCGTCACCGGCGCAGGTACCCGCGTCGCAAGTGCGAGTGGGCAAAAGCGATGGCGACGCCGAACCGAAGCCGAAGGACGCGAGCACCGTGATACGGCTTCTCGGAGAGGACCAGTGCATGCTTTCGAAGACCGAGAAGGACGTGGCGAAGCTCGACCTGCAGCTGCATTTGATGAAGGAAAGAATCGATTTCCTGGACAACCTACTCGTGAAGAAGCCAGATCCGAGGGCTCTGCGCGTCGCAGAAATGGACGAACAGAGGCCGTTCCACGGCGATTTCATCTTCCTGCCAAACGGAACCACTGTGGACAAGAACGAGGTATAATAAAAGGAGTTTGTCAGTGACTCAGTGTCGTTGTAGACGTGGTCCTCTTTAGTCCTCTCATAGATTTGATACTACACCAGTAGAAGTATTGTGTTAGTAGAGTCGAGCAATGAAGAATTGTAATGATTCATTGTGACGCTGACGGTGACCATATTTACAGTAAGGTAACGCGAAAGTAGGTGCCAGAGCCAGGAGAATCACCAGAGCAGGGCCTCGTCCTCGGCACCAGTTCTGGTGCCGAGGACGAGGCCCTG
>RXOD01003961.1:0-34316 GCA_005223375.1 Amoebophrya sp. AT5.2 | reverse complement strand
GAGCGATATCGACGGCCAGTAGACCGGCGAAAATGTCGAGCGCCGTTTTTCCCTACACTGCCACGACTGACGTCGCTGGTCTCCATTATGTGGCGGAAGTTGACCGCTGCAGCCAGGCCCTGGACTTGAGAGCGCGTCGGCCGCAAGCGCGTCGGCCTGTCCCGGACGGTCAAGCGGAAGCACCAGCACACACTTCCGGCGGGCGTGGGCCGCTTCTACTTGAAAAGCGGGCCCGGGGGGGTTCCTAGCCACCAAAAGCCCGCCGCAATTAAGTTCGTGGCTGCGACAAACAGCGGGCCGCAAAATCCGGGCGCGGGGGCAAATCGGCGAAAAAATCGGCCGAGCGAACATACAAGCCGCAGAGACGCCCCGACGGCGCTGCGGGGATGCTTTTTACAAGCATCCCGGAAGAACGCGGGCGGCGCGAATGAAACAAAACGGCCCCGCCCAGCTTCAAACCCACAGTGGCCCAGAAATCGGCGCGCACTCTTCCCCCATCCTCCAAGCCCATGCGCAAGCTTCTGCTTCTCATCACAGCGGCACGGGAAACACGGTTGGGCTTGGGGGGCTGCCTGCAGAAAAAGTTGAGGGAGGCGGGTGAGGCGCGGGGAGGAAATGCAAAGCCAAACAACCAAGGAAAGGAAAGAAAGGCGGCACAAGTGGAGCTGGAGACCTTCCGCAAGAAATTGGGGAGGGGCTGAAGCATATGGCGCAAGCGAAGGAGCCGCGCAAGCTCTTCCGAAGAATGACGGCCGGCAGGGGTGACGATGCGGCAGCAAGTTCGTCCGTCGGATATCGAGAGCGGCGAAGATGAGGACCGCTACGAGCCGGAGGACGCACCGGACTCCGATCAGCGTGGCAGCGGCGGCGCGGTCGAGTCCGGCGCGCGGGTGCGGGAGGAGGCCGGAGAAGAAACCCCAAGCCCTAAACTTTTTGAACCAGTTTCCGCGCCTACACTCCGCAGCAGCCTCTTCCAAAAAAAAGGCAACGCCTTCGCCCGCGGACAGCGATTCGTCGGCCCGGACCTTCTGCTCCCCCGAGGCGCGTGGCGCCCCGAAGGGTTTCAAGCCTGAACCAGTCCAACGCCGCGCACCAGCGCGCGAAGGCGGCGGCCCTGCGGGAGGTGGCGAAGATCAAAGACAAAGGGATGCCGAGTCTGGCCTTGGATGAGCTGACGCCGTTGAAGACCTTGCCTAACAAACGCAACGACGTGCGCGAAAACCAGAGCCAGAGGAGGCGAGCGCGACCGAAGCGGAAGAACCGGAAGCGAGCGAACACGAGAAGCACGCGGGCGCTCCGCTGCCTCTTGTTCGGCGTTTACGATTTCCGCAAGAGCAAGGGCGCCCATGATTCCGCCGCGGCGCAGCGTGCTGGCGCGACGGCGTCTAAGCTAGAAGCGGGCGCAGCCGCAGCATGCGAGGGAATACGCTCCGCCAGCCAGATGCTGCTCCGCGTTACCTCGCTTGGCCCGCCGACAGCCGCTGGGGCTGGTTTCTATCTACGGACTGGGAACAGCGCCAGCAAGAAAGACCCGGCGGACCAATATGGCCGGGAGTGCCTGCGCGGCCGCCTTCGCGGTGCTGTACATCGCGGACAATTCGCAGCACTCCGCGAGCGGCGTGGAGGCGCCCAGTGCGGTCGGCAGTACCCTGCTCGCACCGGCTCCCTCGGGCCGCGCACCGCGGGAACTGGCCGGCGGACCTCGTACGGGCCGGGCTTGGTATTGCGGACGCCCATCGACGACCTGCGGCGGCTGCGGGACTCGCGAAAAGAGTCGCAAGACGAGAAAACAAAAGGAAGACCGACGCCGGCGAACGGCGTAGGCGAAAAAGAAGGGTCCAGCTTTTCGGTCGTTCGTTCGGCTTGCTGTCGAACACTACAGGGAACACCGCCGGCGACGGCGCTGCGACATCCCTGTCGCCTTCCGGGTTCATACCAGTACCAGAGGAAGCGAAACCGATTGACCGAAAGAACGCCTCGAGCTTAATGCTTAACCTTAAACGATCGCGATCCCTTCCGCATTTTTTCGGCAGTCCTCGACTTGTGCGGCTTTCGCGAAAGCCCCAAGAAGCGAGCAAGGCGCTCGCCGATCCGGCAACATTGCGTCGCGCTCGGAGTGGCGTACGAGATCAGCACGCAGCTCCGCTCAGTAAAGCTGTCGGCCGACCCGTCCACGATCGAGAGGCTCCAACAAGTGGGCCCCTCTTTAGGTTCACAGCTCGCGAGTATGGGCGTAGCCTTCGAACTGCTTAGGCCACTCAGAGGCCTCTTCCGGCACGTATCACAACTATCGCTGCAATTCTGTCACGTGGTCCGGGGGCTCGATCCCTGGACGCAGCGCGAGTGTTTCGATACGCATGCAAAACCCGCCGCAAAAAAAAGTCGCCACGGACTGGATTCGGGCCACTGGCTTCGGGGGCGCTTTTTAGACAGAAAAAAAGGACGGGACCAGTGAAGCGATGAGACCCCAAGGACACCGAGCCGCAGCAGCTCAGTGGGAGAGCACCGAGATGCCACATCGGAGGGAACGCCTGGCGCGTCGCCATGTTTGCCGCTGTCCTTTTCCCTTCGAAGACCGGCCAGCTGCTCCGGCATACGTGCCCGGCGTACAATCCTCCCGCGGGTCGGGTTTGGACTGCCAAGCGGCTGGCCTTCCTCCTGTACGAGCTGCGAAAGCACCCCGGGCCTAGCGGTCCTCATGTGCACTACTCGAGCCCGGCGGCGGGGATCAGCTACAAAAGAAAACCACAAACCAGCGCGGTCCGCGACCGCTGCGGGGACGGAGCAGCTGCTTCCTCGGCTGAGGGAATACCGCGCCCGCGGTGCGTGGGCCGCCGCGTACCTATCGGGGCCATCCTATCGGGGCAGCACGGAGCCGCGGAGCACCGCCGCCACATGGCGCGGGAGCAGAAAAGCGCGGCGCTGGCGCAAGAGAGCGCGCAGCTGCGTGCCCGCCTCCTTGAGCTCGAGCGGGCAGGCAGTTGGTTCCGGAGGCGCGCCAGCTTCGGGCCTCGCTACAAAGTCACCGAAGCAGGGACAGAGAGAAGGAGAGCAAGCGCGGGAAAGATAAGCCGGAACCCGCGCTCGCGGCCCTGATCTCCGTGCGCCGCGCACCGTGAAGGCCAGCCGCCCCAAGCGACAAAACCAAAAGCAGAGCCGAGCAACAAAAGCAGCGCCGACGATCATCCCGCGCGCTGTCGCCGCCGCCAAGACAAGCGCGCGCGCGTAGCTAGTGCGTGGCAAGGAAAGGCCCCGGAGTTTCAGAGTCCGAACAGCCACCCCGACGGTCTGACCGACGAGCAGTGCAGACAATGGCTAGCGGACCAGAACGCCGACCAGTCCAACTGGGGCGCCACGTACTGCCAGGAGCGGAACGCCGACGATTGGTGGGCGGACGAAGACCCTAGATGGGGCGGCGCATGGTGGGAGAACGGCCGCAACTCCAAGCAGACGGCGAGACCACCGAAGGAACGCAGGAGCAGCCGCGGCAGCGAAGAACGCGCCCGGCGAGCGGTAGCGGTGAGCAGCCAAGAACGCTGCCTGGTCATCAGCTTGCGCAGCTTGTCCCTACTTGCCAAAACGAAAGCGAGGCAAAGGCGGCGACTCCAGTCGGGCAAGTTGTTTGATGTGAGAAAGTTACTCAAAGTGGCTAAGTCCATAAATGAGAGCCATAAACTGCCCGAAAGTAAGAGGCGGGCCCCTCTCCAGTATAGCGGGACGATGCCACGCAATCCGTCACCATAAGGCGCGCCGCGTCTTGCTAGCGGCTCTCTCAAGTCCTGCGCCTTTGCCGACTTTTATGGGGACCCGGGTAACAAACTCGCCGCAATACGGCGGCCAAGGAAGATTGGCGCGCGAGCGGCTAACGCGCGAACAGTCTCAACGTCAATGGCCACGGCGTCGCGCAATCCTTCCCAAAGCAGCAGCGAGGCAAGGCGGCCAAAGTGGACGCCCAGAGAGGCGCGCTTCAGCTTCTTCGTTCCAACGCTCCTCCCTACGCGTTCGCACACGGCGACAAGCTGCCCACGATAATAGTCGACCCGCTGCGCGCCCGCGCCATGTCCAGAATGCCCCACGGCCGTGCACGTACGGACTTTGTCTCGCCCAGTGCGCTTATGCTCGGTCTTTGCGAAACTGGTTGGCCAGATTCTGGGCCGACGATTGCACTTCTTTCTTGCTCTAGGGGGGAAGATCCGGTCCCGGGCCGCGCTAGCAGCATGCCCCTCGCTCAATCCGCACAAAAGGACGAAGCAGAAGCAGAAATGGCCGCAGACGCCGGCGATGAGTGACGAGGCGGGCGACGCCACTTGGGGCCGGCTTCCTCGTCCTCGTCTTCCAACACGGTCGTCCTCGTCCCGGTCCTCCACCGGGTCAGCCCCAAAGAGCTATCGCGGGGCGCGCTTCTCGGGCCGCCTCGCAGTTTCCGGGCGGCTCGGCCGTGAGGCGCTGGATGGATCTCGCGCCACAGTTTCGGATCGTCGGCGCGGGTGCATGGTGGCAGTTTCGAGGTGACGCACATCCCCGACCGACCTCCTCGCAAACACAGACGACGACGAGAAACCAAGCACCCCAGCAGCGGGCCAGGCGCTGCGTGCTCCTGCTCCTCGCGAAAAAAAACGCGGCCGACACAAAGAAGCGGCAAGAGGAAGCGAGCAAGCAGGTGGGGCGCCTCCACGAACTGAATGCCCCGACGAAAGACGAGGCGGACAGAGGCGAGGGCGACTCCTTGGCGGCCTTACTCAACTCAAAGCATTCTACGCGCTGCCTGCGAATTTTCCAGGCACTTCAGACGTGGGCTCCCGTGGGGAGTTCCTGATAGCTGCTCAGCAGTTGTTCTCCCTCCGGGTCGGGGCACTCTCGGAAGAAGACCCTTTTGCCATCCAGACGAGACCCACCAGCGGACGCGTGACGAGCTGAAAAGGCGGAAGCTAAAACAAAACGCAAGCAGCCCCCGGGAATCGCTTCCGTGTTCGTTCGCCCCACATCGAGGCAGCGCAGGAATTTTGCGCAAATCGGGCCGCGCCACGTGGAACGAAAAAAAGCGCGGCTTCCTCACCCGGCCACAAGTTCTGCGGGAGTTTCTCAAAGCAATCGAGCGGGCGGCGTACTGGCCGCAGGAGAACGGCTTCGGGCGCATGGTTTTTCTCGAGAAGGTGGACGGAAAGCCGCAGCTCCACGCGGTGACCCATTTTATAAAACGACGCAGGCACTGGCCTGAGCTGTGTCGCACTCTCACGGACGACCTCGGGCACAGGCTGGACTTGCAGTGCATCACGACCGAACCAGCGGGGCGCTCCTACTTCGGAGCCGACGTAATTAAAAGCTTGCACCCAAGGCACGCAAAGAGCGCGCGGGCGGTCTCTCGGGTGCCAGCGATTTCGCTCGGCATTTCGGTCAGAAGGGCTCACGCGCAACAAACCGCCGGCACCCAACGAACACAACAACCCCGACCAAAGCCCGTCAGGTCTGGGCCCGGATATTAAGGAATGTCATCAGAAGCAGCGTCCTCCAAATCCACACCAGGCGGCCCAGCCAGTCCTTGACGCGGCGGAGCCAGCGAGGCAAGCGGGAGAACGACGAGGCAGCCCTCCCTCTGCTGCGTCTTGCGCTGGGACTGGGTCGCTTTGCGCTATACTTCTCCGGCTGCTAGGTCTAGGACTAGGTAGGCGCTTCGCGAGAAAAACGAACCAAAGAAACGAACCGGAGAAGCGGCGGGGCGTAGCACTTTTCGCCTGCGGCTGCTGGTTCTGTAACTAAATTCTTCATGACAGCAGCTGCAATGGTAAACCCGCAAAAAAGCCCGCGCGAAAAATCTCGGCCCAAACAAAACCAAACCCAAACAGGTACCGTTTTCCCCGTCCACTGTGGACAACCCCCCGAGCGCGAATTTGAAGGGCTGCGTTCCCGTGTGGTCTGTCAGATCCAGGTACAGCGCCTCCACCATCCGGCTCACCATCTCGGTTCCCCGCAGCGACACCTGCACACTGTCCTTCCCCACGTTCAGGAACAAGTCCATCACTTTGTGCAAAATGTCATCGCACGCCCCCGAATAAAAACCCCCGAGCTGCACGTTGATCCCCATGAAATTTGTGTAGCGTGCGTCCTTGTCCACCACGCACTTGCAGCTCTCCGCCTCGTCCAGGATGGGGACCAGCTTGCGCGCCAGCAGTCGACTCCACATCGATCGGTACGCCGCGTGCTTCTCGAAGCTCGGATCGTTTACGTACAGCCGGTCCAGACGCGAGTAGAACCGTATTTCGAACTTGAAGGTCGGCTCGCGCGAAATCGATCCCCAGCGGTACCACATCGTGCCGTCCAGCCGCTCCGGGCTCGGCCCAAACGGCATTTCCTTCGTGTAAGCGTGCGTGAAATCGTCGGGCGTCCGGTCAATCTTGGGTGGCGGCGCCACCGCGGGCGGGAGCGTGTACTCGTCGGGGTCCGTACTCCCATCCGCCGGGAACGGCTTGTCGAGCAACTCCTTCAAATACTTTGTCCTCCACGTGCCCTCCGTGTAGTCGACTTTGTAGAAGGGCAGCTGCTTGACGTCCCACCCGTCCTTGGCGGAGCCGTCGGGAGCGCCGTTCTTTTCCGTGATCAAAACTGTCATGCGCTCGGGGACCATCATGGTAATCATTTTCCGCAGGAAATCCACATCCATAACCATGCGCCCAGACATCAAAAGATCCTCGGGCGGGTGGTTCTCGACAAGAAGCTCCGCGTAGCCGGTGGCCAGATCAGCCCGGTCGCCGTCGTCTTTTCGCTGTAGTATTTCAAATTCATTTTTTCGTTTCTTCAGATTGATGGTTCATCGATCATACTCGTCACTATCAATCTATCATATATTGGCTTACTTCTTTTAAAATTCATCAAAAGCCGTAGAGGACACGCGCCGGCTGAGTCGGTGTAAAAAAAATCCCCTCACCTATCTAACTATGTATCCCTCTAAACCAATCTCCTGTGCTTGCGTCCAATCGGACGAAAACGCAGATGTGAGGCCGAAACCGAAAGAGAAAGTACCCAGTCCCAGTAGAAGTTGTCCAGCTTTTGGATCGATTCGTAGACGTCCATCCGGATCTCCCGCCGAACCACCCGGATGTATTTGAAAAACTCGTTGACCACCTGTTCCGCGTACTGTGGCTGGCGCAGTGCTGCTGTGAAGCTCAGCGTTGACAAGTAGGGGCCGCCGCCCACGTCGAACCCACTGCCGAAGATCCACCCCCGATCCAGAAGTTCTGCCTGCAACCCCTGCTTCTTCCGGGCGGACTCGAAGTTGAGCAGGTGGCCCAGGTACGACCCCACGCCGGAGCGGTAATAGGGCGTAAAGTCCATCTCGATCGGAAAGTTCATGATCAGCCGCGGCGTCGGTGAATTCTCGTCGAACATGTGGATGTACCTGGTGTAGAATGTTATTGTTTGAACAATGTGTAGTAGTGTGCTTTTCGCTTAAGCACGCGCACGCACTTGCCTATGCATTTGCATACCTTTTCCTTTGGCGCCCTGCTACGCGTAAAAGCTTCGCATTACCTTCCGTACACCGGTTCCACCACGTAGGGCCTCGGGTCAAGATTTGGGTCCTTCGGGTTCGGTTCGTTTCCGAAATACTTCGATGCTCGCTCCAGCTGTTTCTCGATCGGATCCGGCCCGATTGTGCACATGGTCATTGCCGCTGGGTAGTAGTACCGCTTGTGGAAGTCTTTCAGGTCCTGCGCGATTGTGTCCGTCTTCAGCGTGTGGAGGTTGCCCGTGCCGAACCGGCCCAGTCCCTTCGGGTCGAACACGTAGTTCTTCAGTTCGTTGATGCGCCAGCCGGGGGACTGGATGTTCTTCGCGTGCTCCGCCTCCACCGCGTTCATCTCGTCGGCGGAAGACAGAGACGGGCGAAAGATGAAGTCCGACTGGCGGTCCATGCACTCGTCCATTCCGGAATTCACCAGGCCGATGTAGTACACTGTCCGGTCCTCGCCCGTGAACGCGTTGCTGTCCCCGAGGAACTTCTCCTGGAAGTCGTCCCAGTCCGTCTTCCCGGGGTACTTTTGGCTGCCGATCAGCACCGTGTGCTCGAGCAGGTGCGCGAGCCCCTGCACGGGCTTGGGGCCGCCCACGTTCACATTCGGCCCGTAGCCGAGCACGGCGTTGGCGAGGCCGCCGTCGGGGTCCCGCAAGGACCCCGCGTTCACGAGGACGGCCAGGCCGGCCTTGAGGGATTCCTTGTCCTCGATGGCGAGGAAGCGAAGGCCGTTGGGGAACAGCTTGTACCCGTAGCGCCGCTCGTCGACGCGCGGCTGCCGCTCGGGAGGCACGACGTAGTCGAACTGATGGCTCCCATGACTGCGCCACCCGTAGTAGGAGAGAAGAAACACGAGCAAAGAGATGGCGCCGATGATAACGCAAAAACAAAACCTGTGAACACAAGGTTGCTTTGTTGAATTGTCTCGCAACGTTCGAGTCAGTGATCGCTACGCCTACGGCTACCAGCTGTAACCGACTAGTACTAGTCAACGTGCACTGGGTGGATATCTCCTCCCTTATCGTGGTACTTCGGCGCTTTGGCGGGAGGGAAGAGGAGCGCGGACCAGTTTTTCCATCCTCCTGCGTTTTCATCCTCCGATGGCGCTGCCTCAACCGGCCGGTAGGCCGAAGGTCTCCTCGCTTTATCAGGCGAAAGCATCACTTGCGCCTTTCCTATCATGCGCAGAGGTCAGCAACGAAAGCCTGAGGATGGCGACGACGACGGACCTGCAGGTGCAGCTGCTCCTCCCCAACATTGACTAACTCTCCCTCATTTTATTTTGTGTTCTGCTTCTGGTTCTCCCTTTACTGAATTAATGGCAACACTGCGTTTCTGGTTGCAGCAAGTTGTACAAAGCGGCCATTATTCTACCGTTCCAACATAACTTTAATATCTTGCTACAGATTCTGCGGTACTGAGAGGACATGGCATTCCCCGACCACGACAGCGAGGCCCGCTTGCTGTATCGTGGCGCGGTTTTTTTCGCGCAGCACATCGCGGCGCACCAAACAACGCTCCTTTCATACTCGTACTAGTTCCCAGTTCATCGTCGAAGCAGATAAAAACTGCAGGAGCGCACGGAAGAACATCGTCCTTGCCATGGTGAGACCGCAGCAGCTATGTCCCAATATTTGCATTGAATATGAATTGATACATATTTTTAGGCTAAAAATCAGCGCAAGCGGAGCGACAGCAAGTCCGCGACCGCGTCGAATTAGACTAGAACTTATCTGCAACTCGCATCTAGGCGTGCCAGCGCCAACAAGTCATTAATTATTTAAAAATTAATCAAAAGTGCATCCTACGTCGACATCAACATCTACATTAAGGTAAGCGACAAGGAGATGAATTAGAGTCTTGACTGTTCTTTTAATGTGTCACGGTTATGGTGGTCGGGTGCTAACCCTTCCGTTTAATTAATAGTTTAACGGTCTTGGCTATCGATAGTGCAACTACAACTAGCATCGAAAATGCGTTTCTAACAAGCTCATGTAGTAGGTACTCTTTCTGCCTGAACAGAGTGCGAAAGTCCGGGCGTTTTGGCTTCCGCAACACCGGCGACTTGTGAATAAGCCCGTCGTCCTCCCCCGCCATGTCATGATGATCGTCCTCCTTCTCCCGCATCCGGAGCTGCGTCATTTTGCCCGTTTTCGCTTCTTGAAATTCGTATCAGAAGCTTCTCATGCCGGGATTTCCGTTGATGAGTTGCAGCCTCCTGGCCCTGCGTCGGTCTCCTTCGTTCACTCAAGAATTTATTCCAGTCGTACCTTTCGGCAGTGTCTGAAAACCCTCGCTCTGTAGTTCTTCGCTCCTTGATTTCTGCCGCTGGCGTATTCGTACAACTTACTACTGCCTGTGCTTATGCTTAAGCTTTATCGAAAATCTAAATAGCGTCTAATAGGATTCTGATAGACTGGTAGATAAGGAGTTTGTGCAGAGAATTTTCTTTGGGGACTCCGTGCGGCGCGTCTCATGACCGAGCCCTCGCGACCGATACTTCTCGTCTGCCCGCACTCTTACGACCTACTTACAATCACTTTCACGGCGAGAATCTGCATCAATGGCGAAGCGGGAATACGAGCAACACGACCGGCACTCATGCGACTGGTTCACTCGTGCTTTCTCTTATCATGGGCAAACCGCTCTCAAGACCTCGTCGAAGTTGTATGGAAGTACTCGCCGCTTCTCTGTCGTCGGCGGATCCAGAAAGCAAGAAGTGGTGACACTTTTTCTTGCGGCGGGGGGCTGTTCCTCTTTTTATTTGATTTCGCGGGTACACTGTTAAACTCGGTTTCTGTTGTCGCGAGCAGTCGAAAGAAACTTGCAGTCGAGTGGATCCGTCAGAAGTGCTGACCATGTCAGAACAACCTGCTTCAACCGATTGAAGTCGCAGAACGAAATGGATGCAACCTGAGACCAGCTCGTAAAAGTAAATGTTTCTTTTACTAGAGGTGGCTACGCATAGAAATATACAGACGGACCAACGCAGGTAAATTTCCTGTGTCGGTCAACACAGTTCTTCGTGAACGCGAAACGCGAACTTTCTTCTCGCACCGCCCAGAGTCCCGAGAGCTCTCCCACTTCTGAGATGGCCGGCTTCTCCTGGTCCCAGAAAGTTCCATAGCATCCCCGCGAAGAAGATCCTACCTTTCACATCTTCCAGTACCAGTGGACCTCCGCCGAGGTCGTGAGAACTCCGCCGAGGTCGTGACACTGCCGTATCTATGAATTTTTCCCCACGTCCACCTGTGCGTGTGCCTGCTCCTGCTCACCGGGTTGTATCTAGTGATGCAGCGGCCAGCTCTCAGTCTCATTTCTGCGGTCAACGTCACCATCCTGTGTGCAGCTACAGACGGAAGATACGCTCGACCTCGATCACGACGAGGGCGACGATGTAGAAGACGAGCAGGAATGGCGAACTCGACAGCATATCAGCAACTTCAATTTGTCGTGGCACGCGCGCGCAATCGCAGCAACAAGAAAGCTCAGCAGGCTCGTAAGTACTCGTCCTCGTCGTGGTTTTTCGGAATAAAGAAAGCTCGCTCGCTTGTCCGGCAGTCAGACAGCAGCTGGGGAGATCCAAGAAGCAGTCGCCATTCGTTCTCCAACCGTCTGTTGTTTTCCACACCAAGGAAGTGCAAGTAGTACACAAGACTGCAACTTGTTCGGGCTTCTTGGGATGTTTACTTACAAGCAGCTCTTCCTTCGCGTTACGATGAACTTCAACTTTGTATCTGCGAGGCAGGCATCGATAATTTTCAAGTGAGGTCGGGTGGTCGTAGAAGATGACGAATGAGTTGTAGATGTAGATGAGCTGCAGGTTGTCGCAACTAACGCGGGGGGGTGTATCACGAATGGGCGTTGTTCCGAGTTGACCGCGAGCAATCTCTTGCTCTCGATTCGTTTGCTTCCATTTGCTCTGGCGTCGTTTTCTCTTCCATTTTTATTTTTCCGGGCGCCGTATTTCTTTGAAAAAAATCTTTTCGATGTGATTTTTCGTCGTTGCCGTAGAAGCCCACGCTCAGTTCGCCATTCCGGCGCCCCCGCCCTCATTTCCTCCCGGATTGTTATCACTACCGCCCCCGCCCGCTGCGCCTCCTGTCGGCTTCTCATTCACCTGAATCAATGTTGTCGGTTTGGATTTTAAATTTTTGGACAAAAATAAAATTAATATTAAAAATGCAATGCGCTGAGAAATAAAAATCAGTCCTAGGAATGTACTTCTAGGCTACTTGTACTTCTGCATGAGAAGAAATCTTCATCTTAATAATGGCGGGGTAGTACCTTTGGTTGTCTGCTCTGCAGGTACATCCAGCCCCAGAGGAAGGCGAGGAAGAGCATAAAGAGGTGCATGGGGGATGCGGTCACGAGCTGTGGTCCTTCTGGTACATGCAACGTCTCGACGGCGCCCAGGTCGCTGATCGTGTTCTGGTTGCCGAGGCCCTGCAGCACGCCGGCCAGATTCTCGGACTGGGCCCGGAAGAACTGGCACACGCACTCGAACCACTGGGAACCCATTTTCGCGGTGAGAAGAAGCTCTTGTGGTTTCGGATGAAACTGAAAGAAAAGAGAGTTCTCGCTGTAAAAATATATGAAGAAGCCGCAATCGATCTGGGATCGTTTTAAGCACGCCTGATAATTGACGCAGCTCTCGGGGGCTCTTCTTCTTCTACAACAAAGTGGGCAAAAGTTTGGAAAGGGGTGCTGGTGCTAGCTGGTATCGGATGCGAGGATTCACATCCAAACGAGCAGCAGCGCTGTATCCCAGGTCAACGGAGTGAATTCGGATAGTTGATGTTCAAAACGTAAAAATTGTGTGGGATCTCATCTATGCGAGGCGATCCTGCAGAGAAGTCGATATGGATTTCCGTGAAGAAGGCAATGGCAAGGCCTTGGTGATGTATCGACGAAAATTCAAACGATTCGTTCAGGTCTTACTTCGGAAAGTTCTTTGCGCGCTCCTCCGATGGAACGTGTTTTTCGCGACTGACGATTTTTGTGGCCCTCATGCGACCTCGACGCTGGTATATATTTTCTTTCACGTCAAAAACAAGCTTTACGATGGATTGACCGAAACACTTCCCGTCTTCGCACGGATTTCTTACGGCGTCACATCTTTCGATCGAAAGCAAGCATAGGCGCGAGCAGAACAGAGCCGTAAGAACATCACTCTTCACTTCAACAATCTGCCAGCGCTTTGATCGCATCAATATTAAAAATAAACCGAAGTCGCTGAGGACCGCATGCGCATTCTAAGATGCAAAAGCAAATCAGAATAAGACTATTGTTCGGCGTGATCGTTGTTCATCCGACCACATCTTCACCTTCAGAAGAGAATGTCGCTGGTGTCGTCAAAGAGAACGTATGGAAATGGATGGTTTGCACTTGCGCCTCACTTCTTTGCAACTGCTTCGAGCTTCAGGCTCGGAAATCTTGAGTGGTGCGCGTTCGAGAAAACCAGTCTGTAGTCAGCGTCATTCCCCATTCGCGCAGCCATCGTTGCACAAAGGCTGTTCGCAAGAATCACGCGCTCCAAGGGCTCCAAGAACTCCGGCGGGTTGAAGGTGCGACCTCACGAATTTGATTCAAGTCGGATTCGATCGAGCAGGTTCTTGTTAAAATGCTATGAAACCAAGCGAACTCGTAGAGCAGCGGCGCGTCCCCTCCACCTCCAACTTCTAGCTACAGCTACTCATCACGTAAAACTAAAACGCTTTCATGTGTGTTGACAAAAAACTTTTTCGACGACGTAAAAGTACTTGCAATAAAGAAATGCTCGTACTTTTCGCGAGCAGGTCCTTCGCTTGTCCGAGTAGGTTTTGTATCTCGAAGACGAGCTCGTCCTCGGAAGCGGGGTTGCGCCGCATGCCGAAGTACATCACGCGGAATTCCTCAAACCCCGGCGGTGTCGGGAACGCGCCCGTTTCCGTCACGAGCCGCAGGCGGTAGTGAAACCGGTTGTAAGTCGTGGCGATGCTTTCGTACTTGGTCACGCCTTTCCGCCCCAGCAGGTACAGCAGTCGAAACGTGCCCTTTATGAAGTACGCTTCGGCGAGGAAGTGCAGAAAGTCGCACGCCGGGGTGGACAGCTCCTGCAGTTTCGCCTCCACTTTACCCGGTACACTGTCGGGGGCCCTGTCGGCCTGCTCGCGCTCCTTGCGCCGCCGGCTCAGCTCCAGCTTTCGGGAGGCGGCCGTCTTGAACTTGGAGGAGCTCAGCACCTGCTGCTCCTCTGCTTGTATGTCCTGCTGTTGAAACGCCAAAATCGCTTCTTGTTCGGACTTCACAGCCTGTTTGATACAGCTATGGCGGGATTGGATCACGTGGTGGCGACACTCGTAGAGGTAGTCCAAAAACCAGAAGATCATGAGCAGGTCCTCCGGATCGTAGAGGCCGAGGGGAAACCCGAGCAGCACCTGCTGCGCGACGCTCGCGAAACCGACTTCCGTTGCGAAATACTGAAACGGGGATGAGACTGCGAGTTTGTTCACGTACGCCACCCGAAGCGACAAGTCCATCATCTGGCACGCATTCTCGCGCATCACGCCGATGTCCTGTGTTCAAATAAATGTCGTAGAGGATAAACTTAGGTGCGTCGCGACCTTTGAACCACTTGCCCTTGTTTAACAACGTGTAGGTAATACTACGGGTAGGCTCACGCCGAAGTAGGCTCATCGAAAATTCAATTTTGACTCTGTTACTGCTTCACCATCTGCAAGTAAGCCTAAGCGGCTGCGGCCAAAAACTTCAGTACCTGCCACATGTGCACCAGCTTCCTGTGCTTCTTCGCCGGCGCCAGGTGCAGTGTGCGCAGATAGTACCTCACGATTTCGTCGACGCTCGTGATGGCATCGTCGTATTTGAGTGGCACGCGGTACTCGTCCTTCATACCCTTCATCTCGACGTCGAGTTTGTCTGTATTCAACTTTCCTCGTGCCCCCACCGGCACCCCGTAGTCCGACATTATATTTTCGTGCAGAAGGTTCTTCAGCGGGAATACCACCACGTCCTCGAGGTCACAAAGCCTTATTGTCGTGCTGCCCTCAGGCTCAGCCTCACTCGGCGCAGGTCGTGAAGCTGCTTCTGCGGACTCCCAGCCGTCCGCACCCTCCGGTACGCCCCACATTGCGTAGTCCACACGGCTCCGCAGGTACATCCAGGCAAGCGACCGCGCAATCAAATCCGTCGCGTGCTGGTAAGGAACCGCCGGCTCCTTGTCCTTGTGGCAGTCTATCGCGAATTCCAGCCGGCACAGGAAGCTCACGATCGTTCCCTCGGTCGTGTGGAGCTGCGCCTTGGGTTTTCCGGACCCGGCAACCCCCGCCGCTGCCGTCCTCGTGGCTCCTTTCTCATTGCCTCCATCTCCGTCGGCGTCACCGACGATGAAGCGGTGGTAGTCCGTGTACACGTACAGGATGCTGACCAAGTGCTGTCGCCACCACGCCCACGACTCGGAGAGCGAGCGTTCCATGTGCTTCCGCGGCGGCCCACCTCGATGCACGCGACGGTTGAAGTCCGGAAGCACTCTTGTAGCTGTGGAAGACGAACTTGAGCTTGGCGAGGATGGCGTGGAGGTGGACTTCGCGCTGTCCGGCTCTTCAGCCGAAGTAGAAGACAAACCTTTATCTTCTGAGCGGAACTTTTGCACGAGCGTCATCATAGCCTTGGCCATGGATATTGCACGCGTTCGTCGCGCCGTGAGTTCTTTGAATAGTATGCTCGGCTCGGTGGCTGGCTTCGCGGCGGGGCAACACGAACAGCTTCCACCAGTAGGTACATTCGGTGGCGCTGGAGGCGCAGCTGCCACGGCATCTGCAGCCGCGGCCTTCTTCTTGCGTTTCTTTTTCTTCTTCGCTCCGCCTGTGGCTGATTCGGCAGCCGGAGCCGTGCCGGCCGCCGCATCATCGCTCTCGTCGGCGCCTTCCCCTGCCAAAGAACCTCCGTTATGCTTTTCTTTGTCGACCTCGTGGTCTACTGTTCCTGCATCCCTCTCTTTCGTGCTACTGCTCGCTGAGCTTTCTGGTATGGTTGCAAGCTTCTCTTGTGCTTCCTTTTGTCCCGTCTCCATTATTTCCGCCTGTTTCGCTCTCACGACGAAGGATGCGGCAGCCTGTGGTCCAATGTGCACTTGGAGCTGCAGCAGACTTCGGTACGTCTTGGCGAACTCCAGACGGTCCAAATACCGCTCCTTCGTTTGCGCACTGCAACTCCTCAGTCGCGCGGCGATCGCTGTGATGGCGTGAAAGAAAGCAGTGGAAGATCTGCCAAGGTCGTGGTCGGGCTGCACCTAGAGAGATACAGGTCCTTCCCTCAAGAACAAGAAGAACTGTCCAGGGTACTGGTCACATTCACAAACTGAACATACTACTTTCCATACACGAACAAGCCAGCCACGACAATATTTGTACTTTCTTCCTCCGACTTTCCTCCCGCCTCTACATTTGCCCGGTTCCCCTCTTTCACTCGCTCCAACGCGTTCACCAGCTCCTCTTCGTCCACCATCATCTCCGACTCTTCTCGGTCGTAAAGGTCGCCGTCGCGGATCACCTCACGCGCCGCCACGCAGGCCTCCAGCAAGGGTTCGAGCAGCACGCAGAGCAGGTGATTCGCCACGACCGCCGCGTCGTCATGCAGCACGATCAGCGCGTACACCGTCTGTACGAAGTGCTTTCCGTACGCCCACGGGCACGCCCAGATGAGGTACTGCTTCAGCACCTCGTCGAAATTCGCGATGGTTTCCTCCACGCTGCCGATGGGCGTGTCCAGAAGGCCGGCGCGCCGCGCCTTGGGGAGCGTGTTGACTTCGGTGGCGGAAAACATGCCGTTGTCCATCTTCGGGTGCATGGCGACGCAAGCGGACATGGCGTCGTACAACCGGAAATGCGCGCCGCAAATCATGTCAGCGTGGTCGAGTTTCGCGGAGATCTCCGAGAACAGGGTCTCGGTAAAGTCAACGTACGGGATTTTATCGCCCGCACGAATGGTTGCCGCCGCCGCTCGTCCTTTGGCAGTCGTGGCACTTTTACTTGATGCTGCAGCTAAAGCGGACGCTGTGCTTGCGTCTTCTTGTCCTGCTGGCGCCTCCAGCGTTTTACCACCTGCGGCCGCGGCCCCGCGCTCCGGCGGTTGAAATTTCTGCGTCGTGGATGACGTCATCTCGCCAGTTGTGGTCGGTGGTGTAGTTGGCGAGCCTGCTCCGCGGGAGATGACGTCGGCTCGGGCTGCGGATTCAGACGATCCCTTAACGGTGGCGGGCATGGACAACAAAAAGCACCATGTGAGTGATATTCAGTGCCGGGGACGGGCTCGAGAGCGGTGTTCCTCACTCGACAGCACAAACTACAACGCGAAGTCGTATGTAAAGGTATACACCTCGTCTGGTATCAGTCGCGGAGGTGCCTCACGAACTGCAGCAGCAGCAGGGCCGCAGAAACTACACTCACATAGCCGCATAGCGCTGAAAGGAGATCAGGGAGGCCACAACGGACCAGCAGATTGATGGTTTTTCTGGAGGACAGCATGGATGTAATGGAATCGCGTCCCTAGACTGATGAGTACTGATCTGGTAAAGGTAAACACGAGTTCGAAGAAACCAAGGAAGCACCCGAAATGTTCGGTGTTGAAAGTAAGTGGACCACACACTACATGCTGGTGCATTTCCGAAACCGCGAGTATTGGCCGGGCTCTGGTGGGAGCAGAGAGCGTTTGAAAAAGTATTTGAAGTAATTCTAGTTGACCATGGACGCTTTCTTCTACAGTGTATGCAGCCGCGGCTACTTCGTGAAAGAAGCATAGCGTCCAAAATTGAGTCATTCAGGAACAGGATCTGCTCACCGGCGCTGGGTAGATTCAGTTGCTTGTTGATTCCTCGCTAGCGCTTTAGACTCGCTTCTTTTCTTTCTTTCTTTTTGGAGGTTTCATCCTCCGGCGCAGTGGCGCTGACGACCACCAAGAGCGACGACGACGAGGAGGACGACCACAGAGGTGAACCCTAGCAGAAGAACACCCCTGCCGCACTTCCCCCTTCCCCCATCGAGCACGCCTTACGCAGGCTCGAAAAAAAGCTGAGGTACGTCTGCGCCCCTGTGACCGCACCAACTGCCGCCGGATTCACCCTCGCTGTATCCACGTGGAAACCATTCGGGCCGAGGACGTTTATCTCGATCACGTGCTCCTTCGTCAGCCGATCGTCTGCGACCAACTTCGCCTTCGTCTTGTCGAAGCCCAAATTATGTGCCGCGATCGCCGCGCACGCCATGGTATTCACGTTATTCGGCGCCAGCGGGCACAGTTCGCGTACCGGGCCCTCGAAGAGAATATTTTCCGTATCCGGCTTGAGAAAGTCGAGATCCTGGAGTTTGTCGGATAGAGGTGGCGTCAGCTTCAGCGAGCTGGGGTGCTTTTTCATGGCGACGGTGAGGCCTTGTAGCGTGCCAAGATCGGCCATGCGCTGGAGGTCCACTGCACCCCACAGAGCGCCCACTGGGAGATACCTGTGCGTGTTGTCGTGGCTTGAAGTAGAAGAAGATGGTCCAAAAATTATGTACTTATGCCAGCGAAGACCGATTTCGTCGACGCAATCTTTCGCCTACCGAAATCAATGTCAAACAAGTCAAAGTAGAAAACATAAACAATGGATTGAATGAAGTCTGCTGCAGTACAAACTGCCTTTCACCGCGGCGTTTTTAGCGATCGCCTGCAGTTCATTGTTCAGACTCTGGTTGGCCATCGCGGTCGGGCTGCCCATGTAGTAGTCGGCCAGGGCGAGAAAACGTGCCCCATACTTCTCGCTTATGGCCGGGTGCGCGACCTCCACAACCAGGTCGACCGACAGCTCCGAATCTGCTCCGCTAGCTCTGTCCAGGTAGTCCTCCAATTCAGGCAACACGCGGTACCGGTCTGCGGGAATTTTCTCCTTCGTGCGGTTCCATACCCAGCCAATTTCTATCCGCTTCGCACCTGCGCTGCTGGTACCTGCCGCGACGTTGTGTTCGTCAATCTTCTCGCAGAGAAATTGGCCGAGTGCGCCGTACCCGACAATTCCGACGCGTGGTGGAGCGGACGCGGAGGCACAAGTTTTCATCCGGGAGGGCGCTGAAGACGCGTGTTCGGCAGGGGCCATCACCATATCGGTGCGCGTGACTAGAAAAGCTACCACGAAAAAATGATCATCGACGGAAAGATGAGATCGACTCGCGAGCGTGACTCGGTGAATACGATGGATTGCTGTCGGTACCAATGCGAAACAACGGCAATGAATTGACACAAGCGCGAGCACGACGAGAACAAAAATCAACGCATTGGAATTACACGGGAGAGAGTAGAGATGGCAACCACATCTTCTGCTAGCAATTCCATTCACTGTTTGCTGCCATGGAACTTAGCTGTTCCCAGCGAAACGCCCACTGGTACCGGTGATCCTATCATTGCAACCGGGCAAGCTCAAGCATTCGTTTCCATTCTGACACAGGAGAGCGCAACAGGCGAGTTCAGCAACATCATCGACATTCAACACCTATTCCCAAAATGTAAAAAGTTCAGCGTTGTCTGTGGTTGATTTTATCTTCTAGGAAGGGGGTATGTAGATGTAAGTACTCCTATTGCGCATTCACTAACTTTCCTTTTCCTTGTCTAGCTCTAGCAGTAGTTCCTTCCTAATTTTACAATGGTGTTGACGTGGAGCCAGCTTGAGGTGGTACAAATCTACTAGCTTTCAGAATAGTATAGCAGATCTGGGAGGAAGATAGAATGAAGTTGTCGTTGTTGATACATGATTCAGATTCACACTGAGACTGACTACTGTGACTACGTACTGTTTCTTTTTTCAACAAAAGAGACTTGACTACTTTACAGAAAAGACGCAATATTTCCGCAGAGCTCTAGTGGTAGTGCGGCGAACGGTGAGGTCGACCGAGTGGCCAGCACCGCGACCCACTTCCGCTTTTGCCAGCAGTCCTCGCGCTCCAGTTTCGCGAGAAACGACACGAGCCCGGCATCCAGACCGGCCCTGATGTCCCGTAGCCGCCTCTCCGTGAGGTACGCTTCGAGGGAAATCAGGACGAACGAGAGCGACATGCCGCCGTAGTAGCAGTCGCTCAAGGTGGAGCAGAGAAAGCCCGCGGACACTGTAACCAGCTCTTTCTGCCGCTGCTGCTGAAACTCGTGGAAGTCGACCACCGCGCGCAGAACATTGTTGAGACCCCATTTGGTCGTGTCCGCAACGTCGCCTTCTCCTGGGCCTGGCTCCTGCTCGCGCAAGAATCGTAGCGAATCCGGAAGTTCAGCGGTCGGAAGCCTCACGTCAAACAGCACTGCCTGAAGATCCCGCGGCGTGTGCAGAAGGCGAAGCAAGAACGCGTCGACAGAGGAGCTCTGCCCCTGCTGCACCTTCGAGAGCTCCTTCATGCGATCGAGGAATGAAGGGGATCGCCGCGGTCGCTCCACGGATGCCACACGCTCAGGTGTCTTCACAACAGGCGCAACGCCAACAATCATGATTGGAGTTTTTGTCCGCCCTTACCAGTCTTGCTGCTGCGGTCACGTGGTCCGTGGGTACTACGGCTAGTACTCGACGTACTCTAGTACGCTGATTCATTGATCGAAAGCGATTGGACATCGCGCTGGTGAGAGCGAATGATCCCACGCCACGGCATTGCAAAGCCTGCCACGCGAAGAAAAGAATCAATTCGGATGGATCCCCAAACCCAAAGCCAAACCCGCCCAAAGAAAATCATAATCACGCTTCCATCCGAACGAGGAAGCACATTCCATTGATATCCCAGCCCTGTACGCATCTGGACAAACACGCATCTGGACAAAAATGTAACAAACAACACGACCAAAACGAATAATTACAAATCACCCTATCAGTCCCGGATTCTGTGCGAGGGTTCGGTGAAACGCAAACTACGAACGTACCACTACCGATCTTCGTTTACAGAAATTCCACGATGAGAACACTCCCCCCTATTCTTCGTCGAATCAAACGCAGGCCAGTTTGCCGAACGCTTCTGAGGCTGATGCTGATGTTATTTTTTTTTTTAGTAAATTTCTCGCCCTCGAGTCCCGCTGTCCCTGTTGACGAATAACCATTAGACTCTAGGGTTTTCCAGGAAAACCAGCACGACCAAAGATTGAAAATTTTCTGTGCGCGTGCATCCATCGGAAACGAGCTCAGCATTGCGACATCCCAAGACAAAGACATGATCTCGTGCACGCACCTGTCTTTTTTTACAACCCCCGGCCTCCATTATTTCTCCTTCAGTGTTTTTCCTTCTGGACCGAGGGCCGTGTGGCAGATCTCGTAAATCCTGACCAGCTTTGAGGTGTCCACGACCAGGAGCCGCTTGTCGTCCAGGAATTCCAAATGCTGCACGATGTTGCCCCCCGTCTCACTGCCATCTTGTTCCGCGAGTTGCACCCATTCTACGTCCCCTGCGCCAGAAGATGGATCAGATTTGCACGACTTTTTCCGTTCCCACACGCGCACGCATTTGCCGTGTGACGTCGCGATGAAGGAGCTCCCAAAGACCGCAAACGCCGCCACGCCGCCTCCGTGAGCCTGCCACTCGGCAAGCACCTTCGATTTCCCCAGTTTCGCACTAGGCTCGACTTCGAGAACGAAGCCGTCACCGACGGCAATCGCAACACGGACCCTCCTGCCCGCTCCGCCCGGCAAGCTAGAGGTCGTCAAAGCCTCCTTCGTCTTCTTCTTCTTTTTCGAACTGGATGACGAAGGCGAAGCCGTGGAGACAACGACAGGACGGCCCGCTTGAGCCGTCGGGTGGGCCTTCATCCCCAGACACGCGGCGTCACAAAAACCAGCTGCAGCGCCGGGCGCAGCGATTTCGTCCGCTTCTGTCTTCTGGCGTCCTGCTGCATCGCGTTCACCGCGCTGCGCACGCGCCTGACCCTGCCGCTTCGAGCCGCGCTTCGACGCCACGACAGTAACCGTTCCCCCCTGGGCTTTTTCCCTTCGGCAAGAAGTAGGAGCTGTTCCTTCTGGCTCCTCCAGAAGCCGCATGTACGTTATGAAAGGTAGATTGAGAATAACGCCCTCCAGTTCGTCCTTCTTCCTGCCTGGGATACGGAGGTCCGCCACGTTTGTCTTTTGCTTTACCAGCGCAGCGCCCGTCGCACCACCACCGTGTTCCGTGTTGCCAAGACGCGTTTCCGTGCTCGTGAGACGAACCATTTGATCGTAGCCGCCCGATAGGAGGTGAACTTGGGGCGCAGGAAGCGAGGGCGGCTGCTGTCGAAGCTGCTGCGTACAACTTTCAATTCCCGCCGGAGAAAAGGATGAGGACGAAGAAAAAGGTGTTGGTGCTCGTGTCTTCGATGTCTCAACCGTAAGAGTTTCAATTTCACGCACATCCGCGGCTACTTGTTCTGCGCCCTCTTCATAAGAATCGCTACGCTCATGCTCCGCGCCTGCTTTTGGCCCGCCTGGTGTTCCTTCGACACAGATTTGAGACGCACAATGGGTCGAACTCGAAGATTTTCCCTGGGCTTTCTTTTTCTTTTTCTTGCTCTTCTTGGAGGGATTCGTGGTGTTATCACCCCCGGTCTCCGCGGTGACCGCACCTCCAGTGGTGTCCGCGTCCTCTCTTGAAGAAAGACCCACCAACGGCAGCACGCTACTGCAAATATTCGCGTGGAGCCAGTCGTGCCTTTCGGAAATTGTGAGAGACTCCCCATCGTCGACGACCACCGCAACGGAACCATCGTCTGTCGTCACGGCCAGCTGTTGCGCGCGAAAGGTCACACGTGACCGTTCACGCGCAGCATCGTGCCGGGCCCAGTGGGAGACGTCTCCTCGCTCAGCAGTGTCCTCGCCTGCAGTACTCAATTCGGAAGTCGAAGATACGGTTGTAGATGCGAAGAAACACTGCACAGTCGTTACTTCCTCCGGGAAAAAGAACGCGCTGCGCCGCATCCTCAACACAGAGGCGGCCACTGCTGATAGAGATGGAGCAACCTCATCTTCATCAGACGCTGATGTGCTCGTGGCAGTTCTGACGTTTATTTCGAGGTCCTGTCCGCGGCTACCTGTGCCGCCCGCTGAAGAGGAGACTCCAGGGCCAGTCGCAGTCGTATCGTCGCTAGGATCCGCTGTATCGTCGCTCGCGCCCAGGTCCACGAGCAGGGTATCAATGGGACTGCTGATCTTCTCTTCCATCCTCTGCTCTTCGTCGCGTTTTGGCGCTTCCAGCCTATCTTCCCCGGTCAGGCCCCAGTTGTTCGTTCGCCCTCTCATGATGTCACGGGCCCGGGCGGGAGGGGACGTCGATGTTCCCACCGTGGACGTCGCTGCTTCTACGGCCCGCACGGAGTTGTTACCATCGTTGTTTATCAGGGCATCGCTTTTCCGCGCTTCGGCAGTTGCATCTGCATCCGCTTGCGAACAAGAACCTGTGGAAGCCGCTGCCTCGACCTGGCCTTGATCGTTTCGCTTCAACAAGATGTCGAACGCCAGCAGTGCGTTCAGGGAGGACTCCTCCTCCGCGTCTTCGTCGGAGCTGTCGTGGCCGCGAGCTGCGGCAGCCTCTTCGCACAACGGGCCCCGTACGGCCGAAAAAGCATCGCGCATGCTCGAATGCAGGAAATCCTTGCGCTGTTCATGCGGCACCTCGGCGAGCGCGACGTAGAGCGTTAGCTGAAGTTCGTCCGCTTCTTCGGAGGCGCCGGCAACGCCGGCGGTCGTGGCGGCAGCAGGAGCACTCGGCTTCGGCATAGAGTGCTCCAGCGCGGAAATTTCGCCAAGTCTGAGGACAGGGTACGTCCGCTCGTCGAGGCAAAGAAGCAGAGACGCCTGCGTCCCGCTCGTCGCCGAATACGGCGACACTTCCCACAGGTAAACGCTCCTGTCACTCAGAGATGCCGTGAAGACGTAGCGCCCACCGAACGGCCGGGAAACAGTATCCACTTCCTCAGCGGAAGGATGTAGCAAGCCCCCGACTAACTGCAACATTGCGATCTTGCTTGGTCGTGAAGGAGCAGAAATTGAGTCAACACCAACAGCTGCAAGTACAACTACTTGCTACCAATTCAAAATCATCACCTTCATCTCATCGCAAAAGGAAGCCCTTTAGTCGAGGGTTACAACGAGAATGGCCACACGCGCGTGAGTTCACATATTCGGATGCGGCTACGCATGATCTTGATCTAAGTCTACCACCGCCATATGAGCTCAAGGTCAAGGCACCAGTTGCAGTTCCAGTTCCTCGCGAACGCGATCAATAATACTATCGATGAGCATGAGTACACTACCCACGACAACTAGCTCCAGTTGGTCGCGGGACGCTCTTCGACAGCTTCTGACCTGACTCTGCCTTTCCTGTGTTGATCGAGGTTCAAAAACGCAATGAATGAATCTCTTCGAATTCAGGGTGGATAGGAAAAGGTGCCTAAACTGGGTCCGCCAGCCAGGCAAAGCCAAAGTGGAGGTGAGGGTGACAAGTGATTATACCTACAACATTGCGATCACGGTACCACGCACGTATTTTATATTCTGGATGCAGAAGATCTTTTGCGCACATTCACTTCCGCGCCTGAGATCGACATTCGAAACAGAACTGAGATCGCGATCAGTTTCGGCTTCGGGATCCAGAAACGGGTTGGGATTCAGAACTAATAAGTGACATGCGCATCTTCACGTGCAACGTACATCCATTGATTAGCGATCGCATTCATAGAAATTTCAATTACGCCCAAGGTACAAGCCGAGCAGGGTAGAGGATTTCATGTTTATCGTACCTGTAGAGACATTGTCTCCATCGGGTGACGGAGGTCACGGTTGTGCACTAACCTAAATAGCGCGGATGGGAAGAGTTCTGAAGCTCCGCACCTCGTAATACTCGAGTAGATCATTGGCGCAATTCTGGCGCACATCAGAGCCTTGAAGCAGAAACACCCGCAAGGCACGATAACCTTGCTGAAAATACAGCACCCTGGTCGGAGCGGGAAACTTGATAGATAAGGAGAAAGCGCTCCTACTCCGCCAAGCGGATTACGCATGAAAGACGCGCAAACAAAACTTGTTTGATGCTGTTGTGGTTTTGCTCAGCCTTCGAGATCGAAACAAATCCAAATCGAAATCGATGAACATCTAGAACAAACCAGACGCCGAGCGAAATATATCGATCCCAAGTGGAAATCCGTTCATCGATGTGCGCCTTTCAAAAGGAACATACACGGACGCCACATGAAGAAGTTTTGGGGCATGCGTTGGTTCACGTCGGCCGGAGAACTGGCCTCCGCCATCGCTTTCACCTGGAAAATTGACTTGCACTTGATGTACTTGTACATGTACATGTACTTGCTTCAGGCCCCGGCGCATTCTATCTACTCTAGTAGTAATCTTCTTCAGAGTTGGAGGAGGAGGAGGACTCCATCATAGTTTCCCACCAGCTTTTTCGGGTCTCGCGGTCTGGCGCGTCACCAGCAGCAGGTCCGACGCTCCCTTTGCCATCTCCTTCCGCCACATAGATTTCCGTCCCACAGTGTTCAAGCTTGTCCGGGCGGAGGCAGCTCAGGAAGAGGCGCTCGTGGATGGGCGCCAAGAAGCTTCGCTTCACGGCGGCGCGGCCCTCCGGCGCACACAGCAGATGCACACCACCGCCACCGGTTACACTTGTTGTAGATGCTCTCGAAGCTGTTTTTTCAATTGGTGCAAGAGGCGAAGGGACTGCTTGTCTTTCCGCTTCCCCTGCTCCAGCCGCGTTGCCAGGCAACCGTGACGAAGCAGGCGCTGCAGCTCCGGGTCGTGATGTACCTTGCACATTGTCGAACTTCTGTTCGTCTACCTCCACAAACCGTGGCATACAAGGTGCACTCATCGCCGCAGCCATAGTCGTAATCACCCGCGGCGGTCCGATCGAGACGGACAACCGCGGCACCTTCGCGCTCGTCGCAGCAGGACGTAAACCGGTATACTGGCCCCGCTGCCGCTGCTCGTCCCCTGCTGCTGCAGTGCCTGTGACGGTGAGTCTCCCGCGATGCAGGTGCTCGCAACCTTCCTCGACCTCGTCCTGCATTTCGTTCATCCGCAACAAGGTCCACGCACGCGCGAACAGCAGATCCACGTTGTCGATCTCGAGGCCAGCCCGATACGCACACATCGCGGCAGCAGCTTTCTCATTTGCGAGCCGCAGTGCCGCTGACTCCTCGAGGTGACGCTCTGTTTCCGCGATCGCGGTCTCGTAGCAGACGCGTAGAAGCCCTTCGTACTCATAGCAGCCTGCAAACAAATTTTTACAATGCTCGGGAAAAATCTCGAGCGCAAATTTCCGGTGCCGCTGTAGGTGGCGGCGGATCCTCTCGTGGCGCTCGAGGAATTTCTTCTCCGGGAGCCGCTGCAGCAAAGCGACGCCCTCAGGCGCAAGCACCTGCTCGGAAGTAGGGACAAAACCCGAACGACCGTCGAGACACGCTATCGCGCCCGCGGGCGTTCCGCCACTCCCCGCGCCCGCCTTCGCGACTGCAGTTGTAGCCTGAACAATAGTTCTCTGCTTCACGCGTGGAGACAAAGACTCTCCGATCGGGGTTTCTCCTCCTTCCAAAACGTCTAGTGGGTTCAGAAGCTCCTCATCCGCGCGACCACCTCCTCCCGCAACTATTCCTCGTGCCCGGGGCGACCAGGAGATTCTCGGGCTCGCTACCGACCGATGCTCATCTGCGTCCAGCAGAAACCGCAAGAAGTCCGACTGCAGCTCCCCCGACTCCTGCGCCTTGACCCACCTCCGACTGTGCTCGCCGAACAGAACGGTTTTCGACGCCTGGTACTTCGCGACACGCTCTTCCCCCTGGTCGTGCTTCGAGTGCAGTATGCACGCTTTCAGAACTCCGACGATGTAGTTGAACTCCGCCTCGTTTCGGGCGATGAAGTCCAGCACTTCTAGTCGTGAACTTCTTGTAGACGCCCCAAGCAAATGCGCTGTGGTGGATGCGCGGTAGTACCCGAGCGTGTAGTTGCTGCGCGTCGTGTTTCGGAACACTAGCGAGAACGACAAATCGGACAGCTCAAATTAATACGTTGTCGTGGAATTCGAACCCCGGAGTTTGCTGGCCGAGCAGCAAGGCTGGCTGTGCGCCCACGAAGTCCACCACCTCCAGCTCTTCGAGGGCCCCGTACACGTCGTCGCAGAGGTAGCAGTAGAGGCAACTGGCGTCGGACGCAATCTGGAAGTAGCGAAGCACTGGAGCGGAGGCGCGACGCGTCACCCAGTAGAGCTGGAAAGAGCGCGTGAGGACGTGCTTCAACAACAAATCCACTTCTGTGTGGTGCAGCGGCGGCGTGAAGATCGTGGCACGCCGGTTGGGGTTCAAGTGGATCGTCTCCGCGGCGAAGTGCTTTACGCCCTGTGCAGCCTCGAGAGCGAAGGACAGGGACTCGAACAGTTTGTCGTTGTCGAGAGGAGGTCGTGCGGACGAGGCTGCCGATTCTTGTGCCCCAGCCGCGGCGAGGGTGGAACGAACGCGATCCTCGTGGTCGATAATGTCTCGCGCCAGCCGCGGCAAGTCGTCCTCGTAGTACTTCAAGCGGGTATGCGTTTCTCGCACGAAAAAGCCGAATTGTTTCGCTTTTTCGCTCAATTTTTCCTCGGTGATCTCGAGCTTCTCCAGCAAAAATCTGCCGCAGGCACTCCCACTCATGGCGCCGGTACCCCATTCGGGAGGCAGCTCCACCACGTACTTGTCCCCGCGAAAGTATATTTGCAGCTTTACCGAGCGAGAGGCATTCGGCACGAGGTAGCCCGCGGACGCGTCGGACGTGGTCCGGAGATGACTGTACTCCTGGTCGTGGAGGTGGCCGGCACCCTCCAAGGCTGCCGCTAACTCGTCCTGGTGTGAGAGTGATCCGGTTGTCTCCACACCGCCACTTAAACCTTTGAAAGGATCGGAAGACAAACCACAGCAGCACGGCATTCTGGAGGCGCACCAACGTCACCGGATGGAGACCACAACCACTCAAACGCGCCGCACCTGGAGGGCCACGACCACGTGGCAAAATGGAACGAGCAAGAGCAGTGTGAAAAACGACGGATCGGGCAAACGTTTTCTAGCCACTGCCTCACGAACTACCCGAAAAACTAAGACTAACCCCCCAGGCAACGCTCCGAGCGTCGAGCACGAATGAAGGCGAAGTGGGTAGTGAGTGGGTGAATCATTTTACGTCGGCAAGATTCTGAAGATCGCCCAAGAGTCAATTGATTCTAACTTCTTCGCTGCTCTTCCAACTACTTACAGTTAGTACAAATGTTGACCCACAAGAGGAAGAGCGTCACAACCATAATCAGATCGCACAGCTGGCCAACGCTCCGTCTCAGTTCCGGTCAAAATCTCGACGTCGACTGCTGCCTGATGTATTTCTTTCTCTCTGACGACAACGTCCACGACTTGCTCTTTCGAAGTCGATACTGATCATGGTTTATCATCAGCGATCGGGATCACGACGAGGACTACATCCCACTCTCCTTCTCACTCTGACGATGAATCTAGCGGCTCTACAACTGATCCAGAAGAAAGACCGACTTCGATGAATATATTCTGAATGTAGAACAGCGAACTCTTCTGCGCGACTTCCTCGAACACTACCGCTCTACAACTACATAAGTGCCGTCCCTTTCAGTTTATTTTATGCTGGGCCTCTGCGTTAATAAAGTCGCTTCTGTGTCAGAGAAGTCGACGCCGATCTATTAGGCAAATTATAAATCCTAAAGGGGCTGCAGAGCGTCATGCTCCGCGCCCAAAACAAGGCAGTCCATGGCTATTGCCGTAGTCGCCGGAAAAACGAAATTTGGAGGTGTCGGCTGCGGGGGGGAGTATCTTTCAACCCGCGCCTATCCAATTCCAGGAGTCTGAGTTGCCCAACGGGGACATGCTGGAAAGAAATAGTTGCTCCGGTTCGGTCATCCACTCAAATAAATTCTAGGCCGCGGCCGTAAGCTAGGGCTAGACAGTCACTTTCACTCAAGTTATTCTTGTCTCATGCGCATACGCTGCGAGCTGCCCGCTACGTCGAAGTCAATGGAGTCTCAATCTCAAAGACGTAAACGCACTTCGATTCCGGAATTTGGAGTCGGTCCCTTACATGTACTTGGTTAGATACTGGACTACGATCAGCACGGTTTGGTCCATCGGGCGGCCTTGCTCTACGCGTGCTGGTCCTCGGTCCCTTACATATACACTAGCAGAGGAATTAGAGGCAGCGTCTTGTTCTGTCAGTCTATGGTCACAGTCACCATCTGCGGCCCATGTTATCCGACAAGTTCAAGTCTCCGCCTCCTTCTGTCTCCACGACCTCGAGACGTCTCCCCTGAGCCGCCGCCACCTGCTCCAACTGCGTGCGTTTTTATGTTTAGCGCCGTCATTCTCTCCACCAAACTCGCCACCTCCTTCTCTACCACCTCCAGGCGTCTCCCTCTCCCCTGAGACGCCGCCACCTCCTCCAATTTCCTCACCCGCTCGCCCAGCCTCTTCACCTCCGCCGATGTGGGAGCCCCGCTCAACACAAAGGCCGCCGCAATCCCTACGACTTCGCCCACCAGCATTGTTGTGAAAGAAAAGAAATTACTGGGGGGCGCATTTTCTGCGCTGCGGCGTTCTGCCTCGGCTTTTACGTTGACGAAGTGGCCCAGACCTTCCTGTTGGTGGTGCGCGCTGACTTTCTTGCGTTTTTCAATTAGTAACTCCCGCACCTCCATCCGCCAGCCCCGTCGTGCGTAGAGTTCGCTGGCTCCTCAGACCGACTGGGACTGCGCTCCGTGTGCGCGGCCCGAGTGCAGACGATCGCTGCAGTTCGCCCCTCTCGATCGCGTTGATGAAGTTGCCCCACGGTGAATCTTATGGAGGAACGCCACAGCTGGCGTGATAAGCAACGCGGCCGCAGCAGCAACGCCAAGGAGCGCCCTCATGCTCATCTTCATCTTCTTGCTCTTCTTCGCGCTATAGCGCGCAAAAAAAACAGCCAGCACCTTCCTCACTACTAGTGCTGTCGGTCTCGGAGTCGCACGATACTCGCCGGGCTCGTGCTCTACATGCTACCGTCCGGATATTTTGATTGAGAGATTGATGTGTCGTACGAGCAACGAATGGCATGCAGAACGCGGCTATGGAGTTCAACGAATCCGATAAACTGGGCATTGCTAAGACCGGGCCAACGATATGAGTCCCTGTTCCAGTGGGCGGAGAATGTAAAGACGAGAGCGGCATCTTTCGTGCGTAGGCTTGATATCCGGGAATCTTCAGCAGCACAAACTACAAATTAAAAACTACAAACATGCGCGATCTGAAACAGGACCATGTGAAAGCTGAAAACTTGGAATCTCTCTGTGTCTGTCTCTAGGCCCTCTCTGTGTCTGTCTCTAGGCCCAACCCGGGCGTTCCCGACAAAGCCTCCTTCGTTCAACGGAGCCAGGAACGGTTGTAGCTCAGGTAGTACAACTTCGTCGTATTCCAATGTCATTGTTCCTGGCAACATACAGTTGCAGAATTTGACCGCATCCGAATGTGGGGAGGCAGCTAGCTCCATGTTCCGCCATACAACGGGACCGAATCTCAAGCCGCGTCAAGGCGCGTCTGTCTTGACTTGTCATTTCGATAACCTGCTCCTGGTATTGGAACTCGCCTTGAGAATGGGAATCGAATAAACCAAACAAATCGACAGCGTAAGCCCATCTTCAACGGGAGCGGCAGCTAGTATGTAGAAGCATTTCCGGTACGAGGACATTTGCTTGAAGTAATGAATCATTCTGCGATATTAATATGGTTCATGGGGAGACTTCCTCAAACTCGTCTTCTTCGTAGTCCTCGTCGTCTTCTTCCTCTTCGCGAGCAGCACGGGTGGCTGCCTTTTGTTTTTGCTGCTCGGCGTACACAGCTTTGTGGCTGGTGATGCAAGCCGGTTCCTTGCCTCTCTTCACCGGCCGCTCCCGCGGCGTCATCAGCTGCTCCAATGCCGGGTCGAGCGGCAGCTGAAGATGGTGACGATGTATATATTTTTGTGTAGAACTTGTTCAATTTATTCTGGCTCCACCTCCATCTGCTCGAGATCCTAGAACCTAGATGAGATCGAAGGTGTTAACCACCATTTTCGAACTCCACTGGACTGGATATGCAAATGCACATGCATCCACGTCCTCTTCCTCTGAATCCGATACTAGAAGTTTAAGTTGTACGCAAGTAAAAGTCTAGTAAGTAAGTACCTCGGCTGTTGTGTTTGTTCTGTTTGTGCCGTAGAATTTGCTGGAAAACGTTGATGAGCCCTTGTGCAGGGCCTGGAGACTGTGGTCCAGGATTTTTGTGATCTGGTGCGTCTCACCCAGGTAGTTGCGCGCCCACTTCGCACCCTCGGTGTATCTGCAGGTCGGATTGAGTTTTGGTTGGTAGCGCTACTCGCTAACGCTAGCCTAGCGCTAGCTGGAAACTTGTATATGTCGATAAGGTGACCATAATCACTGGTGAACTGCAAGATTTGTGAAAGCGAATACGCATCACAAAAGATCTGCGGCTGTCACTGTGTCCATGAATGGCGAAGTGATAGTACGAGCCAACCGCTTCTGGGAGTGTCTTTAGGTGCTCGTGCTCCACGCCTTTGTTGAAATATGCAATGCACAGCACTGAGACGCGTTCTCGTATGCTCGCGTCCGGCTCAGAATTTGGCTCCATCTGCACAAGCAGCGGGCACAGAAACTGGTACACCTGTTTTCATTGGTCGCACATGGGTAGATTGATTCGGGTGGAAGGTCTTCGGGAGGAACTGGAGCAAAAAGAAAACAACTACGACCGCACAACAATTGCTGAGGAAGCTCGTCTTATTATTTCCTGTTCAAATTATAGATACTACCTTTATCACGGCAGTTTGCGCGTGGTGCAACGCCTGTTCGTGCCGATTGAGCTGCGACAACGTCGCGCAGAGGTTCAGATGCGTCTGTGAAACATCCGCATTCGGGAAGCTGGACTCCAGCTGGTACCTGATCCAACAAAGCGAAATCGTTTATCGTTTTACTTTTAAGTTTACCGCTGGTCGATGTTTTGTAATACATCAATCGATCAACGAAAATGATGCCATAGACGAGGACGAAAACAGAAACACCACGTACTTTACTACACGATCGCAAAGAATCAAAGAAGCAAGTCGAAAAGTACGCCTTCTCCAGGTAGGTGAGGGCTATTCGCAGCTTCCCGACCCGTCGGTAGTAGCACGCGAGGTTATTGAAGGTGATCGCCTTCTGGATGTTGCTCAAATGGTTCACATCCAAGGCGCGCTTCAGAAGATCGAACACCACCTTTTCGTATAGTAAGTTTGTTTGAGATCGTCATGCTCATGCGTCGTCAAGTCGGGTCATGGTTTTTTTATTTTTTTATATCGTACTTCTAATTCTATCAATGAGAAGTACTAATAGTAATACCTGTGTGTTGTTAAGCTGCAGCATCGCAGTTGCGACGTAGTTGCATGCCTCCACCAGCGAGCAGATTGCATCGTGGACTTCTGGCGAATTCGCGGCGTATATCTTTTTCCTGAGAAACAGGCTCTTCTCATTGAACTCGAGCAGCTTCTGGAGGTCTTTTCGTTCCTGCGCCTTCTCGATGGCCTTGTCGCACAGCTCGATTTCCTCCTCGAGGCTCTCGACCTCTTCAGGAGGCAGCTGCCGCATCCTTTGTTAGGATGTCCTGTTACTTAGTTCCTAGTGGATAAAACCGCTGGTCTGCGCTATCGCCGCACAGCCAACCGCGCAGCGTGTTGCCTCGCCTGATGGCAACCGGAGCGATTCGGCCACGAACTCAGTCTTCGTGCGGCGCGAACGTAGAGCGACGGAGTTCTTGTCCTGCTCCCGTTGCAAACCGCTGTGGAACGGTTTATTGGGCGAAAGTAAGTGTTGCTGCGTGGGACTGAGCCACTAGTCGTCGGAACGAAAGCCCCACGGCGGGTCAAACTTTTCCGTGACAAAAACGTAACTAATGGAACCGGATGCGAAAAGTACTTCTAAGATTTTTTGCGTCGTGATCGTATTCATCGTGTTTGCTGCTTTTGTTTCCGCTCTCGCAAACGAGTGCGCCTTTGCTTTCAAATAAACGTAATCCCTCATCTATCCAGTCTCATTTCTCCTCGACGAGCACTCCCAGTTTCGGTTTTCTCGCGCACAAGTAGTCACAGAACGCAAAGCTTCGTTGGCGCCTCGATGCGTTCTCGTTCTCATCTGAAACTGAAAGAATTGAATGGCTGTCGCTCGGTTTTTAGTTGATTCTTTTGCGTGTCATTTCTTGCCGTGAAACGCCATTTAAAGCGAGTCTCCTCAGGTGTTTTGTGTTCAGTTCTGAGTTTTTTTAGCTCTCTTCACTTGGTTTCTTTAGATGGTTCTTGCTCTATGTTTCACCTATGTGGTCGTGGTGGTTGATATAATATGCGTGTTGCAAAAGATTCTTGGTGACTTGGCTGTGTTTTGCTCATTTTTCATGTTATCGTCATTCAATTTGGAGCTAAAGCAAAAAGATTCGTCGATTTGGAAATTTTACACGGCACAAATCCTACCGTGCGAAGTGCATCAACATGCCGTTCGGATGCCGCTTTTCTCTTCAATATGGGATTGTGCCTGCGAGCTCAGTTGTCCGTTTCGCCGTCGTGTTTGTACAGGTGTGTCGGCGAGTGCTTTTGCGTGTAGAACCATTTGATTCCGCCCCGTACGAACGCTGGCTGTTTCCAGAGCGGGAATTGTTGCGTGTCCATCCCCCCGTGCGACGTACCCAGGTGGTGCGTCAGCAGGTTCGTTTGGCCCGGTCTCGTGCCGCTCACGACCTGCCCTTCGATCCCGCCGAGGTTGTTGGGGTTCGCGACGTCGTCGTGGTGATAGCGCCCGAACATGCCGATGTGCATGAGCAGCGAGTGCTTGGGCGCGACGAATTTCCACCGGCGGCTGCTGCTGCTGTGTAACACCGTTGCAGCGCCAGCTGCATCTCTTCCTCCATCAGAGGAAGACGAGCCGCCTGCGCCTCCTTCAGGAGCTGCACCGACGGTATTCATCCCTGGGTTGTGGCCATGGACGAATTTGATGAGTTGTTCGTCGAACTTGTATGCAGCGCGCGGGCGGCGCCAGTTGTGCAGCTTCTTGTCAAGGTCAAAACTCCCGTACATGAGATCGTGCGCAACTCCCCACGTGATCAGGAGGCCTCCCGTTCCGGCCGACTCCTTCTCCTCCAGCGGGTAGGTCGCGTCGATGTGCTTTGCCTGCTTCTGCTGCCTCGCCACCCCCGACTCCGACAAGGTCGCCAGCGACTTCTCCGACGCGTCCGTCGCTTGTTCATCCCCGGACTTCGCCGCTTCCGACAGCGACCGGAGGCTCTCGGCGACGGAGAACTCCCCGATTTTGCGGTGCTCGGAGTAGAAGTGCGACGGGTTGAACAGGGTGAGCAGGGTGCGGTGGGAGTTTGCGAAAGCGGACGTCAGCCCCCCCGTCACCCCCAGGGCCGGCAGGATGCTCTCCACCGCGTGCCGGAAATTCACCGCGGGAACCAGGTCGGAGTCGAGCACCAGCAGTGCGTCGAACTGAGGCTTCTGCAGGAACTTGCGCACGATCTGGTGCATGCAGATCTCGGGCCCCATGGAGGAGCCGTGCCGATACACGTGCGAGGCGGACAGGTCGAACCACTCCTTCAAATCCTCCGGTGTGTACTCGCTGCTGCCATCGTCGAACACGTATTACAGGTCAAAACAATGCATCTTTTCAAACATCTTTTAAAAGACCAGACGTCACGAGCGACCCGATGTGCTCTGGGATCCATGCCTCCCGATTGCCAGGAGGCGCTCGCG
>RXOD01003960.1:0-34350 GCA_005223375.1 Amoebophrya sp. AT5.2 | reverse complement strand
CGGCCGGCGGAGGCCGAGCGGAGTGAGAATGGCGCAGCTGCTTCGTCCGTCCGTGTCGTCGTAGAGGGCTCGGCGCGCGACGCTGATGAAGCCCCGGAGAGAGTGCGCCCTCTTGACTCTTTGCCTGCAGCTGCGGCGGCCGCCCAGCCTCCTCCGTCTGTCGGTGCGTGTCGGGGCTGGCTTGTTTCAGGGGTTCGGTAGCGTAGGCGGGTTTCTCTGCTTCCGTTTTGCGTTTGGGCTTGTGCTTTCGCCAAAAATCTGATGAGTGATAAGCGAGCGCGACGCGAATTCCTACGCGCACAGAAACACTCACTCCGCCCAACGACCACCAGGCGACGAAGCAGGCGCATACCCGGCGCCTGCCCCGGATGGCGATCACATCGCGCGCGGCGCCCAGTTTTACGATAGCGAGGACAGTGCTGCTGGCGGCCATTTCGAGAAGAAAAGCTCAGGGACGCAGATCGGAGGTAGCAAGCGGCGACTTATTTTTACTTAATTCATCGCATGGCCCAGATCGATGGGATTCGTTGCATGGTAAGGCTCATCTAGTCTAAATCTTATGCGTCAGATCCAGATGAGTGCTACTAGAAAATTTTGCTGTGCCCTCCACTAATTTGCCTCGCTTCAAACTCATATCCAGGCCCGCACTCGGCACGGGAGCGTGAACAGATCGCAGAGATATCTATGCATGGAAAGAGAATGCTTGCGCAACAAAGCTCTGCTGTACATTGATTTGATCTTTTCAGAATCGCTGCTAGCGATGGAGCGGTGGCCGGCGCGGGCTCGGAAAACACGGAACAACCACTACTACAGTCGGGCCTCAAATGCTGCAGGAGCGCAGCACCCGCAGCCGCAAACCCACCCGCTCGCGCGGCGGCAAAATCCTCCTGCGCCGCACCAGCATGGTAAGCCAATCGATCGCGCCGGCATCGCCAGACTCGGCCCCGGAGGACCTCGCATGTTGAATAAGGCTAAGGGTAAGCCCACACCTCGAGCCGCAGGCGTCGCCGTCGGAGCAGAAAACAAGGCCGCGAATGGTGAAGATTACACACAGCTAGCGAACACGAATACCAATACCGCGCGAACAGCTACAGCAGATAGAAGTGGAGCTGGACGACGCGTATTTGCAGCGGTCCAACCGGGCTCGCAACCGACACCCCTAAAACCGACAGCACAACGGGGGGACACCGTTTCGCGACGAATACATGACCAGGGGCCGTATTCTCAGATGCTCGCAGATGCGGGTCGGCCCCGATCGCTTTCATTCGCAAGCAGCACGGCACGGAAATCCGCGTACAACCACACCTACCAGGACGCACTGGCTACAACAAAGTGGAACAGCGCCCGATCGAGTGCCGGCCTAGGCTTCCGAACGCCGACTGCCACGAGTGCCACTACGGCAACCACTGCAAGCACGCGCTTTCCGCGCGACGCTCCTGAAGTACCTGCCGGCGAGCAGGAGCGAAACGAGAACGACCGCGACGACAGTCTCTTTGCGGCGCAGATGTTGAATCCATCGTTTCAGCACGAGATCGAGCACCTGTGGGGAGCTATTGCGGAGCTAAAATCAGAGAACGGCGTGCTCCGCGACGAACTCCAGCATATCTCGTCCGGGGCGCGGCCAGTGCGGGATCCGTCGAACAACAAACAGAGAAGGGCCATGGTTCCGCGCGCGTTTCACCGAGCACGCGGCGCGAGCAGCTCCGGCAGAGCCAAATCAGCGGCGCGCACGCCTCCAGTGGGGAGTGCGGGGGCTGCGCCGTACAACTCGCACCCGTCTTCATCGGGCGCCAAGTTTTCCTTCGTACCGAACAGGCGGCACGCGCCAGGCAGCGCAGTAGTTTGGCGTTAGACTTGGATGTAGTGTCTATAGCACTCCTCCTGCAACAAGTGCGCCTGCGACAGGTCGAAGCATCGGCGAACTATTCGGATTTGCGAAATTTTTCTGCGAAATCATATCCAAGAACGTTGACGCGGAATTGGCTGCGCCGGCGAGAAGTGCGATGCGCTTTCATTTTCAACAAGTAGATCTACATCTAGATTTCGCGTACGCGTTTTTCGCAAGAGCCAGACTCACACTGACACTCAGACAGGAAGTATATTAAGAACCGCGGGGAGAACCACAACCAGGAGTGGAGCTGGGTTGTGGTTGATGATGGTGCTGATGCTCTTCTTCTGTCACTCTAATCTAACAGAAAAACGGATGACGATGAGGGCTCGAGCGTGGTGCGGATGCCTGCGTTCGTGCGCCTCTTCCTTGCAAGAAGTGGTAGTGGCGAGGACTGCAATAGAATGCTGTTGCTGAAGATGGCGCTGGCAATGAGTGTGGATGAGGATGAGGTCCATGCATGACGTGAGCCAGCGGGCGACCAGAGTGACAGTGAGGGGTCCTAAATGCAGGAGCTGCACGGCCACAGTGATAAAACGATTGTGCGAGCATGTGGGACTTCACTTCTGTACCAAACTAAAACTTACAAACCTAACCAAGGAAGACGAAGACCACAAACCGCACTGCAAACTGGCGGATTTAGATTTTCTGGTGCACAGTCTCAATACATAGAAATAAAACCACACTCAATTATCCCCAAATGGGCCGGCATTTGCAGACGTAGGGATGTAGAATATTTTGGTTGTACAACGTCAACGTGCGAGGACGGGTAGTTTCGTCGAATGAACCTTTTCAATCTGTTTGTTTGGACGAAACCTCGCTGGCGAAGAACTGTTTTTCATCTTTTTGGTCTCTGTACCAAGAACTTTGACGACGTTGCTGTGCTGTCTGCATCTGCTTGGTGCTGATGACACAAGCACAAGGGCTGCAACGTCGTCCAGAATCAGAAATCAACGCAGTGCGAGCACAAGACTGTCTCGCGGTCGCGGCCGTCAAGCCCGTGACAGCAGGACTTCGAGCTGCAACGGCAGAACCTGCGTTTGCAGCTCCATGATTGAGTTGAATGGGAGGACCGGAGTCGAGGTCGCCGCATCTCTCCCCGAGATTTTGTGAACGTCGAGTGCGGGGGAGGCGGAGGCCACCGAAGGTCTTTTCCGCGACCTCCACCTCATTTATTTCCCCCTGGGCGTGGTGGAGAAGAAGAAAATGCTCGGCGAGAGGCAGGGGGTTCTCTTCGTCGACGGCATTCTCCGGTACTATCGTCATCGGAGCTCCTGTGGCAGCGCTCTCGTGTTGTTTCGCCGACGGCCGCCACGACGAACAAAGTGCTCGAGGTCGAGCAGCTCACCCCCATCGCGGCAGAAACCCACTGGTAGAAATGGGCCATCGCGCGGGCGTACTACTGCGGAAGATCGCAGGCGCAGGGCAGAATCACGAAAGGATAGGCCACTGGCGTCATGGTTCTGCCCTGCCCCGAGGTCGAGGAGACGGAGCAGGGAGTTGGTCGTTTTTGGCGGCCGCGGCGCGGCTGTTCGTCGCCGCCGTCCTCTGGTTGCTGGTGACGCCGTTCCTCTTCCTGTCTGGTACAGGTATACGACTAGCCGCCGCCGTTCACGACTCAGCGCCGCACACGAGCAATAGTGACCCGCTCGACAAGTACGAGGTATTGGCGCCCGACCCACACCTTGTGCAGGCCGGAAATCGCGGCTTCGGGTTGCAATTTGATGGCGAGGGCTATTTGAAGTTGAACAACTTCCCGGCCCGGCAGTTTAACGAATTCAGCGCGCGGCTGAAGTTCAAATATGTGCCTAGCTGGGTGCCTGGGTCCTCCCATTCCGCCGTCGCGAAAGCGTCGCACGACTCCGATCCCTACAACCGCGCCGAGCAGGTTCTGCTGACGAAGGGCGGCATTTTCCAGCTCTCGCTGAAGAAGCACGAAACGCGCACCGACCTCGCCTACACGATCCTGCGCGCGCAGTGGAACGCGGCGACGCACACCTGGCAGAGCGAGTACGAGTCCCGGATCGTGGGGCTGACTGCCTTTGAGTTCCACGATCTGTTCGTTTCGTTCTCGGAGAAGGAGGTGATGTTTACCGTGAACGCGACCGACGGGGCGCCCGGGATCAGCGAGAGCTTCCGCAACTTTGCGGACGAAAACAAGTTTGCGATCGCGAGCACGGGCACCACCCCTTTCGCGGTCGACAAGGGCACGCTGGCGGTCGGGTCCGCGAGCGCGGCGGGCCTGGTTCTGGACGACCTGCGCTTCGGGCTGAAATACCTGAGGCACCCGCGGGAGCTGGTGGACAAAGTTTCGGTTCTGCACTGGCAGTTCAACGAGGGGAGCGGCAACGTGTGCTTCGACCGCCTGGGGAAGCGCAAACTCTTCTGGACGGACAGCGGGCAGACGCCGGTGTGGAAGCTGCTGGACCTGGAGGACGAAACGCCGGTGGTGCTGCGGCGGTACGGGTACCGCAACATCGTGCGGCTCAACAGCACGGTGTCGTCGACGGCGACCTTCATTGAGACGCGGTTCTACGTGAACGAATTACCGCGCTTCGTGACGAGCTACGAGCTGCCGGGCTGCAACAGCGTCGGCGCGGCGCAGCTGACGGGCCTGAAGAAGGTGTACCATCGCACGTTGCTGTCGCCGAAGATCCGCTGTTTGCTCATGGTCGTGGACGAGGAGGCCATCCTCGCCGACGGCGTGACAACGACGACCACCACCGCGCCGCGCGTGATCTACGGTTTCTTGGACGGGAACGTGCTGCGAACAGACGGGATGGGCGTGAAGACGGACAACGAGACGTTTTCGACACCGACTGCGGAGCTCGTGATCGACGCAAACGGCACGACGCACTACAAGGAAATCGTCCCGAAGGTGGACCCCGCAGTGCCGGCGTCGACCGAAGTGGCAAAGTATTCGGAGTCTGGCGGGGTGACGCTCAAAAATCAAGAGATCACGGGCTTGATCCTGAAATACTCGGTTTTGGACTCGACGCTGCAGCGACACTCGCTGCCGGCGACGGTGAAAGTAACGATACCGGCGCGAGAACTCGCGTTTACATCGTCCCGGTACGAGTGGCAAGACGGCGTCGAGGGGTTCAAGCGCTGCGATCCGTGGGACATCGGGAAAACGACCTTCGCTGCGGCCGTCGGCTTCGATTCAGTGGAGCGCTGCAAGGCCGAGTGCGACAATTTCTCGCTGCAGAACCCGCAAACGAAGTATGGGTACAATCCTGCGGGGAACAGCAGCGCCAACCTGGCGCTGTCTACGCCTGCATGCGTCGCGATCACCTACTTTTCTGGGACGAACCCTTACGCGGAGGCCATTCAACCAGTTGACGTGATCGAGTACAAAAACTTCTCGCTATCGGTAGCAGCGGCTGGCTTCGACGTCACGTTTCCCTTCGTAACGAATGCGACGGCTTCAAGTTACGTCACCCTGGGCAACACGTCGCTGGCAACGGATCTCGGGCAGGTCTCCGTTCAGGTGTACGTTTCGACCGGCGAAAGCACGCAAAATGTCGCTGCGAGCACGATTGGCCCGCAGCTGATTCGATTTCAGTTGCAGATGTCGGGAAAAATCAACGTCTTTTTCGATGAAGCCGTGAATGACACAGTAACAATCACCGGCGCCAGCTCGGGGACGTCCAGTTTGGTGGTTGTGCGTTCCTTCAATGGCACGCTCACACCCGGGTTTCACAACATCACCTTCATCGAGGCAGAAGGCTACGACGCGAAAATCGGGCAGCTGTCGGTGAAAACCGACGACCAAGAAAAGGCCTGGTTCTCGCAGCCGCGCGACGAGGTCTTGAGCTACGAGCGCACGCCCCTCTTCAGCTACAACGACTCCTTTGCGTCGCAGCAAACCGACTTGCTGAGGTCTGTCCGATGCTTTCTCTCGACCGTTCCGTGCACCAGCTACTCCTTCTCTCCGGAGGGCGGGCAGGTGTTCGAGAAAAAGCCGGTGGTTGAGGACATGGCCAAAGAACTGGGCTGGCGCAAAGACTACCGCCGCTTCGACTACATCATGCGCCGGGTCCCGATGTTGTGGGACAATATCACGAATGCGGAAATGCTGTTTTGTCCCGAGGGGCTTGGCACCTGCGACCCGTTAGACGACGAGTATTCGCCGCTTGCGTACTTTGCGCGGAACTATGACTACCAGCAGATCTCGTATGGGCAGGCCGGCGCCATCGTGGACATGGAGCCCACGCACATCCTGCAGGCGACGGCGGATCGCTCTGTGGTTCTCACGGTGGACGGGATGGGCGCCACTCCGCTGGAATGCGTCTACAACGGGATCCGGAGCGGGCATCTGGCCGAGGTGGTTTCCGACTACTCCGTCACGTCGCACCTCGGCTCCACGTCTCTGGACTCCCGCAGGGTCGAATGCCTCCTGCCCGGCGACTTCGTGATGCGGATCGAGACCGCGAACATTTTTGTTGCGCTCCAATCCCCCAACGCCACGTGGACGAGCAACACGCTGAAGCTGCGGATTATGCGGCAGAGTCTGGATCTGCAGCACGCCGGCTCTCCTGCCGGCATCCGCGGCGGCGCCTGGGTGACGTCGCTGCTGCCGGTTTTGCGGGGTACGGAAGTGCGCGGGGACGGGTCGGCGGAGGGCATCTGGAAGAACTTCGGGGGCGAAACCGCGTACTGCCGGGTGGGCGGGCATCCGGAGGAGAAGGTGCACTTTGTGGGCGGCAAGATGTACTGCGCCGTGCCGCACTTCTACACGGTCGACGGCGCGTCGCTGAAGGTGCAGGTGTCGCTCGACCGCAAGTTGTGGACGCCGTCGGACACGATCGACTCGCTCGTGAACACGTACCTGACCCAGGAGTCCAACGCCACCACCCTGGAACTGGAGGAGATCACGCCCCGGTCCGGCGTCGCCGGGATGGAGGTGATCGTCCGGGGCCGGTGGCCGAACCACAGCAGCGGGGACGGGACGAGCCGGGCGCTGCAGCTGCTGGACTCCGGGTCCATCTTCAACACGCTGAAGGACTTCCCGACCGTCGCGGGGTGCGCGTTCGGGGACGTGATCGTCCCGGCGAGCATCATGAACGAGACCGCGGTCGTGTGCCGGGCGCCGCCGACCAAGACAAACGCGTACACCAAGGTGATGGTGGGCATCGTTCTGTCCCAGTCGGACACCAACGTGTTCTACGGGCGGAACAACATCCTCACCTTTGCGTACTTCCCCCGGGTGGTCACGCTGGGCGTCGCGCCGGCCTACGCGACGGAACGGGCGGGCGGGAACGTGACGATCTCGCTCTCGGACGGGTTCGCGCGGGACGCGTTTCGCGTCTTTTGCCACTTCGGCAGCGACGAGTTCATGCGCGTGGAGGCGGAAGTGTACGGGCGGCGCGTCTCGTGCCACGTGCCGGCGCCAGTCATTCTCGGCGAGGACAAGAACTTGGCGCACTCCGTGCTGCTGTCGCTGTCGCTGGTTCCAAGAGCGGACCCGGAGCAGGAGCCGGCGCGCGTGTTCCCCGAGCACAAGTTCACGTACGTGCCGGAGCTGAAAGTGCGCAGACTGCAGTACTTCCTGAAGTCGCTCGACATCGAGTCGGCGCAGCACCAGTACCTGCATCGGTTGCGACACTCTCGATCCGTGGTGGTCCTTTTGGATGCGAATCGCGAGCCCGGTTTCGACGTGGTGTGCCGCTTCGGGCAAACCATTCGCGACGCGGTGTGGACGGCGAACACCTGGGCGCAAAACCACGGCTACTGGGCGGTTGCGTGCGAGGTGCCGCGCGGGAACTTCGACTCGCTGGTCGTGCACGTCAAGAATCAGGCGCCGCTGTACCTGACGCCGTTCTTCAATTTTCGCTTCTCCGCGAACACGCCGCCAAAGCTCGTGTCCATCGCTCCGGCACACGGTCCGAGCCTGGGCGGCACGCGCGTCTACCTGTTCGGCGAGCTGCTGCACGCGAACAGCGGAAGGCTGATCTGCCGCTTCGGTTTGGCCGGCGCAAGCCCGGTGGAATGCTTGGACAGCAATGCGGTTGTGTCGGGCAATCCCTTCCACCTGTCCGAGCAACGGCTGATCTCGTCAACGTCGAGCGGAAGCGATTCCGCCGTGGACGCTTTGGAGGACGAGGCGGAAGATCTCCTGTTTCCAGACGCAATCAAGGCCAACCCGAACCAAATGACGAGCGCAGTCGAGCTGCCGGAAAAGCCCACTTCCGAAGACCCACGACAGCGGCCGCCACTGTGCTGGTGCTACGCCCCGACGGCGCCAGCGGTAGAAATGGACGTGCGGGTGGACGTTGGTTTCGTCGACGACATCTTCACGACGGACAGCTTCCCCTTCCGATACACACTGCCGCTCCCGAGGATAACGACCATCGTTCCGCCGTACGGGCGACCGGGAACGGTCGTAAAGCTGAAGTTCGACGAGCAGCGGTCGCTTGGATCCGAGGGGCAGGGCTTACTCGGTTTCTGCCGATTCGGCGGGAAGCTGATTTCGCCCGCGAAGCTGTACGACGAGGGCTTCCGCTGCGTGGTGCCGGAAGGGTTGGGACTCGGCGAGCCGATGGATCTCTTCCTGTCCCTTCAGTTCTCCGACATAGACGTGGAACTGCAGAACAAGCTTCCCGTCGGAAACGAAACGGAAAGGGAAAATTACGTGCGGACGAACCGCGGCTCCTTCGCGGAAACGCAGTACAAGATCGAGCGCGACAACCGAGTCTTTTACCGCGTGGCCCGGAAGGCGTTCGAGGTGTCCGCGCCGGTCCAGTGCACGGTCGACTTGGTGAACTACGACGACCATCTGCGGAAGGGCTACGTCCGGGTGTTTGGCGAGGGCTTCCAGCCGTTTTACCACAAGTCGTACGTACCGGAATTCGAGTGCGTCTTCACGGAGGCGGCGATACTGGAATTTTGCGGCGGCAGCCTGCCCCAGATCCACGAAGCGCTGCAGGCGAACCAAACCTGCAAGGACAACTACCACAAGAAGCGGACGGCGCGGACGATTCCGGTGATCCAAAACAGGCGCCTGCTGCACTGCCCGCTGCCGGAAGATCGCGCGTTGCAGGGCGATGTGATTTTGCAGCTCGCGGAAAAGCATCGCGCCAACTCGCTGATCCCCTGCAGCGTGACCGACAAGTTCTCGTCGACATTGCCCATGCCAGGCGGCGAGGCGGCGAATCTTCTTTTGCCCAAGCCAGAGCTTTTGGCGTATGAGGTGCCGCAGTTCCGTCCCTTGAACATTCACGTGAAGTACGAGGCGACGATGTCGACTTTGCCCGAGCGCGTGCTGTTCAAGGGTGCCAGTGGGGGGTACGTGAAGCTCCAGATCGACGTCATTCCGGCCAGTTTCAACTACACCGACAGCGATGGGAATGTCCGCACCGGCTTTTCGAGGCTGCTGAACAACAAATGCGTATGGTGGCGGCGGTACTACGACGCGCCGTTCGCGGAAGACGATCCGTTGGAGTTCGCCGCGGAACACAACATTGTGAAATGCAAAGTGCCAAACTTCCCGCTGCAGTTCGACAAGATCTATTTGACGTTTGGCAGGTCGCGACACCACTGCACCGTGGACTCGCCGAACGCTCGCTACCGAAATCTCGACGTGAACGTGGACGAATTGCGGACGAACGTCGCAGACTCGTTCATGCCAGTGGTGTGCGACGACACGGTGGACCACCGGTATCGGCGTCTCGACGAAGGGCTCGTGAACAGCCTGACGCGCGAATTTTCGCTGGTGTCGGTGCCTGCAATACTCCACACGGGCCCGTCGACGGTGGTTGGCTCGCACGAGGGGCAGGAAAGTTCGGATCTGGCGTACACGATGGACACGGGGCCGAACGTGATTTTCGAGCTGACGGACGCGGTGCCGCACGATACGGACATGTTTTGCACCGTGTTCGAGCACGATCGGTTCCACCACGTCGAGGTGGTGGAGGCGCCGCCGGCCGACTCCAGCGGAAAGGCGTTCACGTGCAGCGTGCCGGAAACGATCCGCCGCTTCCCCGGGAAGTTCCGGCGCGAGATCTACTTCCGCCTCGGGCTAGTGCCCTGGCACGAGTACAGCTACTTCTTGATGTCGTCGGAAACCACGCGCCCCTTCGAGGTCAGCGAACGAAGAAAATACCCGCAAGAGTACCTCGAGGGCAGCGGGACGAACGCGATCGGTGGTGCCGTGGTTTCGCTGTTGCGCTCGCGTCCGGAGCACGACGGCGACGTCTCCCCGGGATTCGAGCTGCGGGTGGAGAACGCGAAGATGACCAACGAGATCATTCCGCTGCGGGACGGGGAACTGGGCCCCGCGATCGCGTACCCGCGAGTCATGGAGATGAACCGCAAGACTTTCATCGCCGTGTCGCGGCTCTTCACGGGCGAAGACAACGTGCTAGCGGAGTACCACCGGCGCGACCCCGGGAATTTCACGGCGTCCGAAATGCGCAACGTGCAGGATCTGAACTATCTGATGGGGTCGCCGCACGGCATCTACTGCGAATTCTGGACCATGCGCGTCCTTCCGACGAACGTGACGCGCGAATACAACACCACGTACTGGTATGAACGCGTCGACGCGTTGATGGCGTCCGCGACGACGGTTTTGTGCGACGCCGTTGCGTGGCCGGTTGCGCAGAAGATTTACGTGAAGGTGGTGCCGGGTTTTGCAACCTCGACCGTGATCGTGACTCCCCACGACGACAAGCGCATAACGAAGGTGCTGTACTCGCCGGAGACTACCGACACGAGTTTTGTCGACATGATGCAACCGCGGTACAAGGAGCAGCCGGTCTTCTACCAAACGATGCTCACGTTTGTGCACCCGCCCGCGATCTTCGCGGGAGTCACGAAGAAGGTAGAGGTGTTCGCGTTCGGTACGAACTTTCCACAGGAGGACTACCGTGTGCGTTCTCGTTGGAGCTTGATTCGGCAAGACTTGGGCGGTATCGACGAAATCGAGTACCTCCACGTGTACCATTGCGTGTGGCACTCGCCCTACACCGTCGAAGCGAACAGTACGCTGCGCGAAACGATCACCCGCGACGAGTACCACGTCGCGCACCCAGAGCTCTCGCAGAACCTCTCTCTGGGCGATGCCTTCGTCAACCTCGGGCCAATCGCGAACCGGCGAAAAACGCAACCGGCGCACTGGATAAACTCGGGGTTGCTGTCCTGCGGCCCGGCGCCAACCGGCTACGAGCTGGGGGCCTTTTTTGGCGTGCCGGTAAAGGTGCGCGACGTGGGGGCGAAACGCGTCTACGAGGACTTCACAGTGAAACTGTCGATTTACCACGGGCAGACACACATCGGCGATTCCGACATGACATACCTGAACAGCGCTGCAGAAACCGTGCACATCCCGAAGCGCGTCCCGTTCGACTTCGAAAAAGGCGCCGACATCCGGGTACAGCGATTGGGGGATTGGAGCAACAACCGCCTACTCGCTTACTCCCTGGGAGGCGGGCAGTTCGACGACCCGCTCTTTCTGACGCACTGCGGGATGGAGACGCCATCTGAAACCTTTCGCGACGGCCGCGTGTCCTTCGTGGGCAGCAAGGAGATTCGCTGCAAGCTGTTCGGCGCGACGAAAGCAATGCGCGGAACGTTCTTCGTCCGCGCGGGCGAGACGGACCTCATTCCCCCCACCGTCATTACGCTCGAGCCGGCCGGGATATCAAGAAGCGTGAACCGGCATCTCAACCTGGCTCTCGTGACGGAGGCCGGGGGTGCCTTCAAGTGGTCCGACGACCGGGGTGATTTCGGCATGCAGCGCTACCTCAAATACGACCGCGCCATCATGGACGGCAACGACCGCTTCGACCCGAACTCGACAGCACTCGTCACGCCGTATCCGGACGGCGTCCCGTCCAACGAGTACGTGACGAGGCGCTGGGCGTACACAGACGAATTCCCACCAGCAGATCTCGACGTGAAGCGACCGGTGAAGAAGTGCGTCTTCAAGCTGAAGGACCGTGCGCCGGAGGACTACGTTTTCGAGTACCCCGCCGTGGCGGTGTTCGAGGACAAACGATACGCGTGCAGCAGCGATGGCTGGACGAGCACGAGCAATTTCACGGTGGTGCTGCCGTACTACGGCCTATACGAGGCGGACCTCCTGGACCAGCACGCGGAGATCGACACGGTTTGGGGGTCGAAGCAGCTGGTCTTCGTGACGAAGAAGTGGCATTTGGATTCGATCTACCCGAACGTGATCAACGTGATGCAAGCGCCCTACCCGAGCAGAAGCGGTGCTCTGCGGTACCCGGAACTGCGCGTGACGACCGCCTCCATGGGGCAGGTGCTGGCGGTGATTTCCGACCTGCCGACGCTGGCGCAGTCGCTGAGCTGCGCGTTTCGGGAGTTCAACCGCGAGACCACCGCGACGACTGGCTACTACGGGCGGCTGCTCGGGCGGACGCCGGTGCGGATCGTGTCCGACACGGAACTCACCTGTCCGTTGCCGTTGAAGGACCTGCAACTGAACTACACCGCGCCCGTGCCAGGGAACAAGAAAACCGACGGGCTCGCGGACAAGATCGGGTGGCAGTTGGAGATCGCCGAAATGCCGCAGGGACCGCTTCTGCAGACGACGCTGACGCTGTTCAAGCCCCCGCAGCCGACGCACTTGCACCCGCAGAGCACGCACCTGCAGCAGCTGAACGGGCTGAAGGTGTTTTTCAGCGAAGACAGCATCAACTGGGTGAGCGCAGACGTTGCGAGCATGATGACCTTCTGCCGGCTGCGCGACCCGAAGACCGGCATGTCGAAGACGTACCCCGTGCGCGAGGTCCGCCACGACGAGTTCTACTGCGTTGGGTTGGAAGCTTTTCGCGTTGGCGACCTGGAAGTCACGATCGAGTCCGTCACAGGGCTGGTGTCCGGCTCCGTGACGCTGCCGGTGCTGCCGCCGCTGATCACGTCGACGAGCTACGCGCTGTCCCACCGCCGCGACGGCAGCGAGATCGTGCGGCGGGTCTCGACGTTGGCGGACCGCCATTTTCAGCCGATCATCCGGCAGCCCGGGAAGAAAGGCCGCAGGAGCTTTGCGCGGGCAGAACTGCCGGAGTTGACGATCGTGACGCCGGATCATAGCGACTACAGCATCAACGAGATGGTGTTCAAGCAAGCGGACACGGTTCTTGATAAGGACCGATTTCCGAGACGGTGTTTTGTCGACGGAATCGAAGTGCCCATGACCGAAGATGGGGTCGCAACGTGCCAGATCCCAATTTTCGGCGATTCCTGGGGCTCCGACCCGGCGCCAAAAAAAACGGCCGCACGCGAGCAGAAGGAGCTGGACGGGAAGCTGTACACGGACGAGATCGATTACAGCTACATCGCACTGTCAGCGCACGCGGACCCAAACGCCCGGTCGGCCGACGGCGTGGTGCAGCTGTCGCGCGCAGTCGCGCCGGTCGGGTTGTGGGAGCGACCGTCCGATATTGGGAACAACGCGCGCTTCATGTCGCAGTGCGTGGAAGAAGGCGACCCGATGAAGGACGCCACGCGGGAGGACGGGGATCGCTTCAACTACACGGCGCTGTCCGAAGCAGGGGTGCTGCAATCTTGCAGCTCGCCCGAGCACAAGAAGTCCTCGCTCGTGAAGCTACGTGCTCACGCGTACCCCCACTTGCAGGGCAATCTGTACTGCAAATCGGATCTGAACTCCGTGCCGGACACCTTCCTGCACCGAGAAGCAAAAATCACGGGCAAGCTGGATCTGGACTGCGCGCTTTTGGCAACGCGAAAATTTTCGGGGGTGCAGGTGCTTTCACTGATGGCGGATGGCGTTTCCGCGTCGATGGGAGCCGTGTCGGTCCGCGTCGCGCCACTATCCAGTTTTTCCACGTACCCGATGAAAAACTTTTTCGGCAAGACGACGAGGTACCGCTTCGGCCGCACACCACAAGTTCAACTCCACGGTCGAGAGATCGGTGAAATCAAGGACCCATTCTGCAAGTTCACGATTCCGCGCACGCTGAAGGAGCAGGCGGCGTACGGGCAGAGCGTGTATTTCGAAACTGAAAACCGCTTTTCCGTCGTCGAAGGACAGACTCTCACGACCTACCCCGCCGGGTCCGCGCACGGCGTACGGTGCATTTTGCCAGAGTTTGATGAGTTCGATAAAAACTCGAGGACCACCTACTACGTGAATGCGTTCGACGCGCGCGACAACCGCGTCTTCAGCGAAGAGGGCGGGCAGCGACTCACGGACTTCAACACGGAGAAGTTCAAGTTTTCGCTGAACCCCATCTCGCAGGAGGCGAGCGGTCTTGTCTTTCCCGAGAACGCGCGGTCGGACCTCTACTTCGAGTTTACGAACAACAAGCTGCCGCGCCACTTCGACCTGGACTCGCTGATCCCAGCCTTGAGTTCCTCCGCGTGCATGTTTTGCAACGGAGAACGCACGCAGGCCCGCGTCGACTTCCTCGACTCCGACAAGCCCGTGATTGCCTGCCCCACTCCGTCCCTGAACCTGGACGCGTGGCTCCGCTGCCCGGTGAAAGTGTCGGTCGACGGCGTGAACATTTTGTTCGAGTCCCGGCCGCAGGCCGCGCGGCTGAAGGCGGCGAAGAACACGGAGACCCTGTTCGACATGGCGAGCGACGGCGACGAGCTCTCCTGGCGGATGGAGTTTCCGGCGTACAACACGTGGGTGATCGGCCGGACGCTGCCGGAACTCGGCACCAACGTGGTGAACGAGACGAATACCGAGGTTTCCTGCACGTTCCGTCCGGCGGAGGTGGCTCCGCAGGGCGAGGGGCGCGAGAAGCTGATCCTCGGCACGTTTCCGATGCGCACAAAGGGGTACATTGCGTCCAACTTCCGCGCGGAGGACAACCGCCAGATCCTGGTCGTGAAGTGCCCGGCGCCGGCGATCTCCTCCATGGGCTTCACCACGTGGACCAGCTCGAAGATCTACTGCTCCCTAGACCTCCAGTACTCGGGTTACGTGCGGCTCCCGCAACCGGCGCCGCTCATGCTCCGCGCGTACCGCAATCCGCAGTTCTTCGCGCTGTCGCCGCGGCAGGCGCTGGCGAACGTGCGGAACCAGAAGGTCAACCTGATCGGCGACAACTTCCCGGACGTGCCGGGCGGCCGCGTCTTCCTCGCGCTCGGGCAGAAGGCGACCAACATCACGCACCGGCTCCCGTCCTCGACCGTGTTCCTCGAGGACGACGCGGAAATCGCGGCGCACAACGCGAACTGGCGGAACAACACGGCGCCCTGCGAGTGGCGCGCCGCGATGATTCTGGCGTGCAACCTGCCCGCGGTGCAGGACCGCAACGGCGGCAAGTACCCGGTGTTCGTGAGTTTCAGCGGCGGCGGCCGCGAGCTCGCCGAGGGCAACGGGCTGAAGTTCACCGGGCTGACGCTGGAGCTCGTGCCGGAGCCGCTTGTGCGCTCGATGTTCTACGCCGGCTCGAATTTCGTGTCCGTGCGGCTGAACAGTGGCGAGGACTTCATGAACACCAACCGCTTCTTCTACCGCACGCCGCACGGCCTCAGCTGCTACCTCGGGAGCGAGAAGCTGATGACCAAGGTGGTGAACAACCCGCCGGGGGTGCAGTGCCTGCTCCCGGGCATGCCGGACGTGCAGGCGGTGTCGGTGCAGAGGGCGCGCGCGAAGGACGCGCTGCGAAAGTTGAACATGGCGTCCCGCGACCAGCAGATGTACGAGATCCAGCGACCGTTTTTGCTGTCGCTGCGCATGTACCCCGGGATCCGGTCCACCGGGCAAGCGGAGCTCATGGACTACCCGGAGGACAGCTACAGTGCGGCGACGAACTTTCGCGTCTTCCAGAAGACGTTCCAGTCCTGGAACCGGGAGGTGCCGATTCTGGCCGCGGACCCGCGCTGGGACCCGGCGTCGAAGCTCGCGGACACGTTCCAGCTGCGGATACCCGACCTGCGCAGCGGGCTGATCATGCCGCAAACCTCCGAGGCGCGCATCCACGCGCTCATCCCGCAGGCGTTCTACAACATCCGCGTCGAGTCGGGGTACACGCAGGAGCCGTTCGCGAATGCGGACGGAACCGTCACCACGTTGTGGTCCGTGGACTCGCAGAAGACGTTGCTGCTGCAGGGCATCAGCCGCCCGTCGTACGTGAAAGTGGTCGGCTCCGGCCTGACCGCCCTGATGCGTTGCGAGTTCCAGGATCGGGATTCCGGCATGCGCGTGATTTCCGGTTCTGTGATCGCGAGCGAGGTGCCCACGGCGTTGTACTGCGAAGTGCCGCAGATCGTGGTCGATGCAATTGCAAGCAACGACGCGGCCAGCGCCTCCACCAGCGACAGTTCGTCCTCTGCGTCGGGTCAGCGGAAGCTGTTTAGCAAGCTCTACGCGGTGCGGTTGGTCTCCGAGGAGGGCGCGAACGGGCTGACGATCTACGACCGGCAGGTGTTCATGATGTCGCTGCAGGAGCAGCCCTCTCTCGTGTCCTTCTACCCGAAATCTGGCGCGGTGTTGGACCCCGCGGTCCTGGTCACGGTGTACGGACAGAATTTTCCGTACGGCGACATTGCTCTCGACCAGAAGTTCACCATCGCTGCGCGTGGCGCGCTCTGCAAGGTGGGCGACAATCCGACGGCGACCGCGCTGACGAGCGCCACGCCCACGCTGTTCACGGCGGAAATTCTCTCGCCCGGGATTCTGCAGTGCAACATCACGGGCACCTTCATCGGGCCGCACTCGTTCGGGGTGAGCTTCGACGGGATGAACTTCATCCAGTTCGACGAGGAGTTCCACTTCGTGCAGCACGATCACAAGATCGCGCCGGAGCGGGGCATCGCCGCGAAGGTGCTGTTCACGGGGCTGCAGATTCCCTTCAAGGGCCTTTACGAGGGCGGCGACCCGACGCCCTTCTGCGACGTGTACGACGCCCTGGGCCTGTACACGTACTCCACGCCCGCGGAGTTCGGGCGGCCGCAGGCGGACAAGATCCTCGAGGGCGCCGAGGACTACACAAAGGCCTCGTGTCAGCTGGACAGGGAGAACGTGACGGCGGTGCAGCTGCACCTGGCGACGGTGGGGCCGTTGACCGAGAAATTCGTGTTCTCGACGGTTCTGGTGCCCCAGGTGACGTTCGTGCAACCCGCGACGATCTCCGAGGTCGGCGGCGCGGCGCTGTTCGTGCGCGGAAAGTTTTCGCCCGCGGAGATCGACCGCTCCGTCTACTACTACTGCTGGTTCTCGCACTCGGCGACGTTGAACGGCCCGCCGTACTACAGCGCTGTGTACTTCCAGAACGACACGATCGCGGTGTGCGAGGCGCCGCCGGGGCCGAGCATGCGCGTGCGGCTGCGGACGGAGTCCGGGACCCTCCCCAACACGGTCGATTTTTACGTCGCCGCTTCCTACACGCCGATCCCGATGTTCTCCTTGAAACTCACCTACGTCCCCGACCCGATCGTGAACTACACGTTCCCCTACCTCGGCCACACCGGCGGCAGCGAGCCCATCGCCCTGGTCGGCATGAACTTCCTGCCGGAGGAAAGCTACCGGCTCCAGGTCGGGCCCCGCGACGTGCCCTGCAACTACCGCTCCGACGTGATGCTGACGTGCGTCACACCCGCCGCGGAGGAGTTCAAGATGAGCAACGAGCGGACGATCTCGGAGCGCATCAAGTTCACGAACGACACCCCGTACGAGGCGAACAACTACACCGTCATGTACACGCCGTACGAGTTAGACAGGATTGGGAACAAGGCGCCGCTGGGCGTCTCCTTCAACAGCGGTTTCGGGTACTACTCGATGCGGCAGACGCTCGAGTACTTCGACCGCGTCATCGAGCAAGACGGGTCCACCCAGATGGAGTTCAGCGTGCCGGACATCGGAGAAACCTTCATCGGCCTGCCGGGGGTGGGGCGCAGGGGACCGAACGTGGTGAATCTGACGAACAATTCGGCGCTGATCAACGAGGAAATCATCTGCGACTTCGGGCGCGACCGCGCGTTTCCGGTCTTCGTGAACGGCAGCTACACCATCTGCCCGACGCGGTACTACGCGGCCGCGGCGAGCCGTTACTTTCGCGTTTTAGATCTCGCGCACGAGGGCTTCCAGCTGACGCCGACGTTTCAACTGGTAACCAGCCCCGGGTTCGACGTGGTCGACGTTTATCCGCTGGCGATTCCCACGTTCAACACGAGCTTCACGGTCGCGTTCCGCCAGGGAGCGGGTTAGAAAGAGCCACGGATGCTAACAGAAAGGCTCAAAATACATCCAAAATACGCCCCGGAATACAGCACGCCTTCAGACCCTAGGCCCGTTTTTTTTCCGTGGATGTGCAGGGCATTTGCGCCCAGAAATTTCGATAATCGTTTTTAGTTTTGGGACGGGCTTCAGCCGATTTGAGAACGCGATATCGTAGGCAATTTGTCCGAAAAAAACCGCGTGGCGCTCGAGGAGATTACGGGGAAAAAGTTGGCGAGTGGTGCCAGCGAATTGCGCCCTCCTGACCGCATCCAACTGAAGTCAGATGGTGGCGCAAAAGCTCTTTGGTTTGCAGGTCGTCGCCCTGATGGACGCCATAATACATATTTTGGGCGACCAAAATACGTATTTTGGGCGTTCTGAAATCGTTAGATTTCGATCGTGTTTGGGCTTCCCTGGCTGTATCCGGCTCCCTGGCGGAACGCGACCGTGAAACTTCGTACTTTGGCTGTATTTTGAGTCAACCTGGTAGCATCTTGGACCTTTCTAAGCCGGATCGGCCACCGCGTGCCGGCTGGGGGACTTCATCGCGCTGCTGCGGTCCGCAAACCCGAGCACGCAGTCGGGGGCCATTTACGTCCGGAAGGACACGTTCAACCCGGGGGACGACACCGACGACCTCGTGTGCGAGATCGAGACCATGAACGAGGGCACGTTCGAACTGGAGATCGAGTGGGAGGGCACGGGACAGTACGTGGCGACTGGCGTGAACGTCGACGTGTACAATCGGGCGATCGTGCGCGAGATCATTCCCATGTTCGCGTACCAACAGCTGAACCAGACGGACACCCTGCGCCCGCAGCTGGCGGCAATGGCGACGGAAGCGATGCGGACCTCGATTCTGGCGGGCCGCGCGGAGGTTGCGGCCGACACGTACGTGCTGCAGCTGTACGGCAGCTTTCCCTACCGTTACAACTTTTTCGAGGTGAGCCAGTGCGGCGTCGGGCGGCACTACGTGCGGGGCGTGATCATCTCGCCCACGAAGGCGGTGTGCTACATCCCTCTGCGGCTCCTGTTCGAGCTCGGCCCGATGCAGGTGACGTTCTACGCGAACGGGGTGCACGCCAACGAACGGGTGTTTCACATCGACGAGTTCACCATGACGGGACAGTACCTCGACGTTCTGAGCGTGGTGCCCCCACTGCAGGTGGTGAAGCTGCCGGAGTACCGGACCGGATGGCCGGGAAGCAGCTTCGTCTTCGAGGTGCTGGGTGCGTTCGACAGCAACTTCATCGACCTGGTGCTGCTGCCGGAACGGTACTGGAACGCAACGCTTGCGGCCAACACCGATCTCGAGCGCGACGCGATCGATATCATCGTCGCGCCGTGCGGCCTGAGCGATGCAGCAACGAACGCGGCGATCGTCGTGCCGCACGATCTGACAGCGCCGCGGCCCGCGTTCAACGAGAAGCAGCGGAAAAAGCTGACCTGCCTCCTGCAGCTCGGGCCGTTGAACGCCGGCGTGTACCTGCCGCGGTTCTCGGTGTCGCGCCAGATCATTCCGACCATCGTTCCCGAGGAGTTCTACGAGACGACGTTCACGATCAAACAGCCGGCCGATATCCGGAACGTGGTGCCCAGTTACGCTTTGATCGGGCTGGACAACCAGTTCAAAATCATCGAAGAGAACTACTCTGACGGGGGAGACGACGATAGCACTACCGCTGGTTCTGAGTCTGACGAAGATGTTGACGAGGACGGACACGAAACGCTCGACAGCGAGAGTGGAAAGAACCGCCGCACCTTCAGCTCTCTCCGCGACTCGCTTGCCGACGCGCAGATCTCGTCTGGCCTGTGCGCGTTGATCCCCGAAACAGACGCAAGTTCGGAGCTGAAGTGGGGCGACGTCCACCCGAAGGGGATGTGCATCGGCCCTACGCCGATGGACCTGACGAAGAACATCTTCCGCTACTCACCGAGCCGGGAACCCTTTTTGGATTGGTCCACGAGCAACCTCCGGGTGGTCACACTCCGGATGTTTTCGGTCGATACGATGTCGCCGACGCGCATTCTCGGTTTTCCCGACGCGGCCGATTCGCAGAAGTACCTGCAGGACAACTTCCACGCGCCGACTTCGCAGATGGGCGTGACGCACTCCAAGGACGAGATTTGGTACGACCGCACGCTGTCGCGGCTCGTGTTTAACGGCACGAACTTTACGGACGTGGCAACTCTTATCCCAACGGGCGTGTTCGCGTGCCGGTTCGAGTACAACAACGACTACCTGACAAACGCGACCGCGCTGTCCGCGACACAGGCGGCCTGCGACATGCCGCTCGTCGACGTGTGGCGCGGGAAAGGGAAGATCAAGGTCGACCTCGGACTGGTGATCGACGAGGAGTCCTTCTACCCGGTGAACAAGAAGGCGTTTGAGCTGGAAGTGCTACAGTCCCCGGCGATCATCGCGACGAACCGCTTCATCGTCTACAACGCCACGGTGGGCGCCAGCGCGTCCACGCAAACCACCACCAAGCGGCAGGTTTTCGCCAGCAAGCCCGACTTCTACGGCAACGCGTACGTGCCGCGCGACCGGTTCCTGACCACGAACCCGCTGGCACAGGGGTACACGTTTGTGCTGTACGGGCGGTCCTTCCCGCCGGAAGACACGGTGTCCACCGCAATGTGCGTGTTCCGGTTCACAACCGACGGCGAGTACGTACCGCACCCAAAGCGGCTGCACAAAACCACGGCGGTCTGCTACGCGGAGAAAGTGTGCTACTGCCTGACGCCACGACTTGCGGACAGCGTGATCGCGACGACCAGGAAGCTAACACTGCACGTGTCGGTCCGCTTCCTGTTCAAGTACTACGAGAACACCAACTTCTACGACACAGCCGAGTTTCCGGTCGCGGTGGAAGTTTGGAGGGCGGGCGGAGGCGCGCCGATGTCGACGATAGCGAAGTCACCGTACAGAAACTACCGCAAAAACAAGCTGGTCACGTTTCAGCAGTCGCTGCCGGCGGAATACTTCCGTCCGACCCACGACAGCATCTTCGAGAGCTACCCGGCTTCGGCGCCTCTGGACGAGCCGAAGCAGCGGCTTTACGTGCGCGCGGCGGCGCCGATCGTCGAGTTTCTCGGGTACGCGCCATACACGTGCAATTTTGAGGACAAGAACTACGGCTACAACACGCGGCGGGTGGTGACCGACCCGGAAACCGGGGCGCAGACGCAGGAGAAGGACATCTACCGGGCGGTCGTTTCGATCGGCGTGGCCGTCGACGACCAGTCGTTCTTCTGCCTGATTCCGTCGGTGTCGGAGGCCAAGACCGTTTCTGTGCGCATCATGTCGCCGCTGGGCAAGACGGTTCACCGCATCGACAACTTCATTTACTACGAGCCGCTTCTGGCCGGGCAGTTTGTTCTCAACGCACGGGACTTCGCGATCAACGATCCCAGCGCTGCCGAGAAGGACGAAGCGAAGAAGAAGAACCTGTCGCCAAAGTCCTTCAAGTCGGCAACCTTCATCGGCTTTCGCACGGAGACGCCAACCGTCGCGTATCGCTCCCTCAACATGCAGTGCATGTTCGACTTCCGCCACGCGATCTGGCCGGCGCGGGTCGAGTCCGACAGCATCGTCTGCGACTGGGACCGGTACGGCATCGACCTCGCGGCGCGGTTCATGTACCTCGACAAACTCGGCAACCCGCTGCCGAACCTGACCACGCCAAACTTCCTGGTGAACAAGACGCGGCTGTTTTCGCGGAGGCTGCGACTCCTGTACGACGGCGTGTACGAATCAGAGCAATTCGTCGACATCCCCGTGGATCCCGAAAAGGAGCGCACGAAGCTGTTTGGGCCGGAGCTGGAGAAGGTGGACCGGAGCGTGGTTGCGCAAAGTCAAACTGTGACTGGAGGAGTGCAGGCATCAACGGCAAACGTGCGCGAGGCAGAAGCTACCGTCGTGTACCTGGACAACACTTCCCCGGCGCCGCGGCCGGCGGACCACCACAACTACTGCGACAGCGAATTGCTGCTCATCGCGTCCGACCCGAACAAGGGGAGGATCATGTCCGGCTTGCAGCAAGTCACGCTGTTCTTCGAGTCCGTCGCAGACTGGCGCCTGGACCCAAGCGACTGCTTATTGCGGGACGGATTTCGCCGGCGGAAAATCGCTGGGTGCTTCTTCGACGACTACTTCGCCCCGGCAGTCGAATACGCCCGTGACTACGTTTCCTGCGTCGCACCAACCGTCCTCACCGCGCACCAGGCTGACGTGTTCGTCGCTTACGAGTACGAGTACCTCGAGACGGTCGACCACGACAACTACATCAAGTTTGTCTCGTACCTGCGGGAGGAGCGAGCGCTACAGATAGCGGGGGAAGACTCTGGCGTGCTCACGCAGAAAGAGTTCATCCGGAAATCGCGACTGCCGAAGCGGTCTTCGATCGTGAAAGGCACGTACGGGCTGGCTTTCCAGTTCTACGAACCCGAGACGGTCCGGCAAGTGTATCTCTCCACGAACAACAAAATCGTGCTAGCGATGAAGCCGAACCCGTTTCTGCAGTCCGACGACGTCTCGGTCCAGTTCGGCGACTGGGTCGGCGAGAACGTCCGCTATTTGGACAACGCAACGTTTGAAGTGGGGCTTCCTCCTCTCACTGCCCAGTACGCGCAGAACGACGGACTCTTTTCCTGGAGGATTCCGGAGACGGCGGTGGGCAGCGGGGGAGCCAACGGGCCGAGGGAGTTTGCGTTCACGCGGCAGACACAGGAAGCGCTCGCTAGCAGGCGCGGGGCGGTTCGGGACGAACGGAGTCGAAAATACAACTTGACGTTGATGAGCGACGAGGTGAGGTTTCACGACATGCTTCTGAACACCGGGCTGAAGCTGTACTACGTGCCAGTGGACAATGTGGACGGGACGCGCTACTTCCTGAAGAGCGAGGGCGAGGGCTTTTCACTGGTGCAGCAAGACCCTTCCGCGGTGAAGCCGTTCTACGTGCGGCAGCTCAGCAAAGCGAAACAGATGGCGAACCCGCGCACGGAGGCGCTGCACCGCCTGAACTTCGTGGAGTTGGAGAAAATGGAAACCCACAGCCGAAGGCGCGGCGAAGCGGTGAAGTTGCACAACTCGACCCTCTTCCAGCTCTCCTACACGACGGACGAGACGCCGAAGGAACCCTTCGATGTGATCGAGGTGTCGTTGAGCCATCCCGCCACAGAAAGTCTGATTTGCGTCGACGAAATGACCGGGAATGTAGTGCACCTGGAAAACTACGAGGCACGCTGTAAGTGGCGGATCGACTGGTTCGATCACACCGCAAAATCCATTGACTACGTCGCGCGTTACGGGGATTTCCTGCGCGAGTTCGGGGCTTCTGAAGCGCGCAACGCGCTTTCCTACCTGTACAGCGACGGGGACAAGGCTGCTGCAGCATCCAGCAGCGCGACGAACTCGATGCAGCTTCGCGCGTCCTACAATCCCCGAAACTTCGACGGTACGGCGTTCCCGCTGGATAACTTCTCCAAATACCCGTTTGTTCGCGTGGCGAAATTCTCGATGGACGGCGGCAAGTTGTACTTCGCGCCGAACGCGTACGGACTGGTTTCGTCCAGCGAAGGCAGGGCTGCGTGCCGTCTCGGGAATTACGGTCCCTTTCCAGTGGAGGCCGCAGAAGCCCCGGCTCAGCGCCCCGGCGACGAAAAACCGACCTTGGGCTATCGCAAGTGCGACATGGCCACGGCGGTCGTTTCCGGTATCCTTTCCGCCGGGCTTTCCCCCAACATGCTGGACCGCTCCACGGTGTCCCGATCCGCCTTCTACGCGAGCCGTGCCGCTGGTTTCTACGGGAATACGGAGGCGGAGCGCGACTTCGCCGTCGTGCAGAGCGGGATCAACTCGACCATTTTCGGCAACCTGCTCGACTTCGACTTGATGGCGTCCTTCGACAGTCGCTTTACGAAAGTCGGCGAGTTCGAGCTGGACGACGTGTCTGCGGAAGAATTGCGTGCCGCGCTCCAGGAAGCCGAGGAGGCCGCGACCAACCCGCTGTACTCGTCCACCACAAGCACCTCCTCCACAACGACCACCACGACCGTGAAACCGGCGGAAAAAACCGGCTTCTACACCGTGAACGTGCCCAGCGAAAGTTGGGGAAGCATCACGATCGCCGAGATCGAGCCGAAATTCGGTCGACTGGAGGGTGGCACGCCGCTCACCATTCTGGCGAAGGTGCCACTCTTGGACGACCGGATCTCACCGCTGTCGTCGCTCACCTGCAACTTCGGAAACCTGTACACCACGCCCGTCGACGTGATCGCGCCCACGTTCCCGAACGCGACGCGGATCACGCTGAAGAACCGCGCGCAGGGGAAGACGACGTTTTTGTCCGTGCACAAGAACCCCCACAATTTGGGGACGTTCAACCCGATGGCGCCGGTGAACGAGTATCCGCGCGTGGACCAAAGCTACTTCGATGTCACGCTGTCGGACCAAGAGCAGGAGTGGGAAATCGTCATCCGCGACTCGCCGCTGCCGCACTACTACTACCTGTTCCACCCGGAGACAAAGCTGTTCCTGCACGTGCGGGCCGATTACGAGTACTGCACGGAATCGACCCTGTCGGTGCCAGAGATGCAGGCGGCGAATTTCTCGAAGACGAGCCAGGCGAAGCAGCTGAACTGCACGGACTATCCGCGCGCGAACGCGACAGCGACGGAAAAGGACTACCGCTTCGTCATGATCGACCTGGAAGAAAACTACCACCGCACGTCGGAGCAGCACATGGCGGAGCCAGGGTTCAAGCAGACCGACGCGCTGTTCGAATTCCGCGTCGGGCAAGCCTCGAAGTTGCTCGGCGGGGGGTCCGAATTCGGGTTGTGGCACGTCCGGACGCACACGTACGCGGAGGCGGTGCTCAAGTACAACACCACGCCCTACGACGTCAGCGATTACGACAACTCGCTGTACCGGGAACCGCCCTTCCAGGAGAACGTCACCTTCGACGTGGCGCCGTCCGTCCGGGTGAAGCCGCGCAAACTCACCACCATGATGTACGGCGTACAGGACCGCTTCCAGTTTGCGTCCGAGCTGATCTTCGGCATGGACATCCGAGAAACGGCCTACCCCTGGTGGAGCGCGTTGCGCTGCAAATCGCCGTCGCACAACACGCCGGAAGTGCTCCCGATCACGATCGCGACCGGCCCGGGAGAAGACCGGGACAACGAGATCATCCGAAATCTCACCGAGAAAACGACTCGGACCATTGGCGGAATCGTGAACATGGGAAAAGCGGCCTTCGAGTACCTCCCGAATTTCTACGTCGAGGACTACACGCCCAAGCAATTGTTCGACGTCGTGCACGTTGACTACAAATTGATGCCGGTGCGGTACGTAACCTTCACCGTCGGCAATCTCGACCGGCCCGGGGAGCGAAATCTGGCAAACAGCTGGACGCGGTACGATCCTTGGTGCAATGTGAACACGAACATCTACCGGGGCGTGTGGATCGCCCGCGACAAGGTGCGGTGTCCGATCCGCCGGACGTTGCCGCTGCTGGGACGGGCGCGCTTCTTCGCGGAGCCGGTCGCGAGGGACATGACGCCGGTGGTGAAAACCTACATGCAAGATCCGGATCACCCGGCGAACTACACGGTTTTGGAGATGCTGCGCGGCCCAAGCGTGGAGGCCCCCGAGCCGCTGTATCAGCTGAAGAACGGCGAAGTCGGCCCCGCGCGCGACTACTGGACGGACTTCTACGTCCACGAGGCGGAGAAGGCGAACCACGAGTACTACGTCGGGTTTTCGCTCAATGGGCCGGACGGCGACTTTGTGTTCCCGGAGGCCGGCCAGTACCAGAAGAAAGCCAAGGCAGAGTCGCAGGCTGCGCGGGCGGACGAGGCCAACCGGCTCCGGCTCTACCCGGAGTCCGGCGCCGGCGAGCCGTTCAACGCGCTCGCCGAAGAGGCCATCGAGAATCCGACACAGGTGCTCAAGATTCCGGTGATGAAGTTTTCCGTCCCGTACGCCGGCAATCCCCTCGATCTGTCGCGCGACGGCGGCCGCATCACGATCTCCGGGCTGGACTGGAACGAGGACTTGGTCCAGCTCGCGCAAACCGGCGTCTTCCAGCTCTTCCTCGTGTTCGAGTTCAGCATGGTGAGCAACGACTTGCGAAACGAGGAGCACCCCTGCTTCTACGAATCGCGGCTGGAGGCGAAGTGCAACCGTCCGTTCATGTACGACGAGATGCTGCTACCGACGACCAGTATCCCGCTCTCCGTCCGCGCGGTGCTGGACGGCGCCGACTACGTTTTCTCGCTCCCGTTCAACGTCACGTTTGCGGACGTAAATTTGATCACGGGCGTTTTCCCGAAGTACATTCCGCTGGTGCGCGATTCCGCGCTCGCCTGGCAATCCAAGTACAAAGGCGAGATCAACTTCGACGCGTCAGCTGGCATCGCCCGGTCGACGGACCTGACCCTGTTCGGAGGCCCGTTCAACCCGTTTTTACCGTACGTCTGCGTGTGGTTCCAGCCGGACGGCAGCGCTCTCGCGGTCACGAACGTGGTGTTTTCCGGGACCGATCGGCTGCTGTGCGCGACGCCGAACGCCAACGTTCCCGGGGACATGGAGGTGAACGTTTTTGTGTTTCCCGCGTTCAAGCTGCTGTCCTTCCCGCCGGCGACCCCGGCAAGCGACGTGGAGCAGGATCCGGTTGCGAACGCGATGGAGACGAATCTGAAGGACATTTACGAGGACCTGGGTGGTTTGGCCATCGGGAGCGGGTCGGTTGCGTTCTACTCCGCGCCGGTGATCACGGACATGTACCCGAGCAGCTGCGGCTTGGGGAAGGACCTGCAAATTACGGGATTGTACTTCGACCGGGTGCCGGACAAAACCACCATCAAGTGCACGTTCACGGACATTGAGAGCCCGCGCGCGGGTGCGTATTTGCGGCAGACGCACACGCAGATCTCCACCGAACTGGTCGTGGAGTCGGTTCTGGCGCCCGGTTTCGCGAACATGTTCGCGCGGCAGGAGTCGTACGCCCGCTGCGCCTGCCCCACGCGGGACCTGCTCGGCACGGCGACGCAGCTCATTTTCCAGCTGATGGCGAACGGGGAGCAGTTCGTGACCGAGCCGCAGATCCTCCCAGTAGAGCGGATGCCCAGCTTCCTCAAGCTCCCCATGTTCGTGGACATGGACATGCCCACCGCGGAGGAGTACCCGCCGCAGCTGCTCCAGTACGGCGTGAGCAGTGGCGCGCTGCTGCCGCTGTTCGTGAACCCGAGCAGCGCGTACTCCGCCCCGAGCGGAACCTACCTCGACGAGCGGGGGGAGGGGAAGCTCTTCTGCCAGGTGGCCAACGTCGCCGGGCGGGTTTTGGCCGTGGAGCAGAAGTTCGCGGACCAGGCGGGCGACTTCTCGCCGCAGAGCCTGTTCGGCGGGTCCGCGGCAAGGCACTACTGCCACCTGCCGGTGTTCACGCTGCGAAACCAGACGCTGCCCTCCGCCGAGATGTACGCGTCGTTCGACGGCGTGATGTGGTTCTTCGTGAACAAAGTGACCGTCGTGAAGGCGCCCGTGCTGACGGAGCTGAAGGCGCCGCCCGGGCTCACCGAGGGCGGGCTGTACCGCCAGGACGCCAGCGAGTACGGGGACATCTTCGAAAAGGGGTACATGGAGATCGGCACGGTGCTGGGGGAGGGCTTCGTCCCCGGCTGCAACTGCCTTTTTTCGGCCGACTACGTCGACGACACGTCGAACCAGATCGTCGATCTGATGGACCAGTCGAAGTACTCGGTTTCGGAGCACAGCACGGTCGTGTCCGACACCGAGATCATGTGCGCGTTCCCGCCCAAACTCTTCTTCGAGACCTTCCTCGTGTCCGTGGCTTGTCCCCCGACGACGATCGCCCAGAACGCACTGTGGTTCGTGCCGCCGAACCGCCTGCCGAAGATCCGCCAGATCTACCCGGACAGTCTTGGGGCGTACATCACGCAGACGGTCACGATCTACGGGCACAACTTCCACAGCTACATCGGGCGGCTGAAGGAACACATGAAGAACCGGTTCGACCAGACGCCGTCGAGAACGGACTACGACCGCATGAGCTCGCCGCTGCGGGTGCGGTTTTCGGGGTACCCGGTCGGGGGCGACGACAACGACTTCCCGGTGGAGATCGTGAGCGACACGGTTCTGCGGGCGCAGATCTTCTTCCGCTTCGACCCGCCGCCGCGCTTCGTCAAGGCCGGATTCACGCGCCGCGACTACAACAACCGCGTGCGCGTGACCCTCTACCTCTCGGACGTGAACCAGGAGACGAACTACGTGGAGATGGACGTGCGCCGCCCGTCCTCGGCGATTTTTGTGAACGCTGCGCCGCTATCGATCGCGCCGGAAGGCGCGCGAGACTACTCGCTGGTGGTGCGCGGCCACAACTTTCACTACACGGACCTGGAGCGGCAGCTCGATCTCACCATGGTGCCGTACCCGTACGTGTGGTGCCGGATCGGCGACCTGATCACCGACGCGTACGTGAAGAACGACACGCAGGTGCAGTGCCGCGTGCCCGCTTCGTTCTCGCAGAAAACGGCCATCCAGGTGATCAACATCAAGGAGGGGATTTCCACGCCGATCCAACCGTTCGAGTACATGTCCGCGCCCCTGCGACTGACGTACTCGATCACGCAGCTGCCGTACGCATTGACGCCGTACCCGGGGCTGGCGATATTCGGCTCCCTGTTCCCGGTGGGCAGCGAGGGCTGCGAGCTGTACTTCGACAGCATGTACGTGCCGGCCTTGGTGCAGACGGCGGAGCTGATGACGGTGACGATTCCGAGGTTCACGCAGCCCCAGAAAGTCACCCTGACGCTGAAGTGCGGGGCCGCGAAGATGGGGGCCACGCAGGAGTTCTACTTCACGGAAAAGCCCGTGCTGGAGGCGATCTACCCGACCAAGTTCAACGTCGAAGGCTACGAATGGGTCACCATGCACGGGGCCAACTTCGCGGACACGCAGTACTTGGCGTGCGTGTTCGGGCGGCACATCGTGTCAGGGCTGGACAACGTCGCGTACCTGAACCCGAACACGATCAAGTGCCGCACGCCCGAATTTCTGCCTGCGGACAGCAAAGTGACGGTGCAGGTGTCGACCGACGGCGTCGTTTTCACGAGCCTGCCAGAAGACGCAGCGAATCCAGCGACCTCCAGAGACGCCATGATCCCGCTCACCGCACGGATCCGCGTGCTTTCCGTCTCTCCGGGAATCATCGCGCGCGCGTCGACGACGACACTGAAGATTCGGGGGAAAAACCTGCTTCCCGGGATGTACTGCTTCTTCGAGAACTCGATTACGTCACCCGCGACCGTGATCGACCAGAACAACGCGGAATGCACGCTGACGGACGAAACCACAGAGTTCGCCTTGAACTCGAACGGCGGCACCGCGCAAGTGCAGCTCCAGCTTATCTTGCCCTCGGATACGTTGCGGTTCGCGTTCTTTCACGTGGCCGAGCACTTGCTCTCCGTGAAGGTTCGGGAACGCCCCATGTTCTACTCGTTGACGCCCTTCTTCGGTTCCACGCACGGCGGCACGGAGGTCTCGATCCGCGGCAAGAACCTGCTCCCCGACGAGGAGCAGGACGCGGAAGTCAAGTGCTTCTTCTGGTTCGGCCGTCCGGTTACGGCTCTGTTCGTGAACGACACTGTGATCACTTGCGTGACCAACGCGGCGCTGAATCCCTACCGCACCTGGAGCCAGGAGGTCTCTGTGCAGTACCTGAACAAGTTCCTCCGCATCTACCCCTCCGAGGCGCAACTCGACCCACGGCCGTACAACGTTTCCACACTGCTGGAGGGCTACGAAGAGCCGCTGCAGCTCTCCACGGGCCTGAAATTCAACTTCGAGCCGCCGCCGGAGATCACGACGATCCAACCGGAAGTGGTCGCGCAGCACGACTACATCCTCGTTTCGGGTCGCAACTTCCTCCGTGCGGGCGTGAAGACGCACATGCGGTGCCGGTACCGGCTGAAGCTCGACAATTTGAACACAACGGCCGAGCAGGCGCGCGTGCTCCGCATGAACGACGATGTGTCGGAGACGAAAGTGCTGGCGACGATCGTGAACCACGATCTGCTGCGCTGCAAGACCGTTCTGGTCGGGAATATCACGGTCGACGTGACCATTTCGATTCAGGAAAACCCGCTGCGCGAATGGAGCAACTCAGCACTTATCAAGGTGTACGAAGCCCCGAAGGCGTTCCAGACCTTGGATCTGGCGATGACGTCGACGTTCAAGAAAAAAGAGGCGCAGGCGCTGCTGGAGGCAAACCAAGCGGCGGGGATTTCGTACAACGTCACGACGACGTCAACGACCACCACAGACCCGTTCTTGCCGCTGAACAACGCGACAAACGAAACGCTCGCGACACTGGTGTATCACCAATCGGTGGAAACGATAGCGGTCGCCATGGACCTGGAGAAGTGCGAGGACAACGAATCCGGCGAGTGTTTACGGCCCCCGCCTGGCGGCCTGTTCGCTCCACTCAATTGCGCCGACTACGCCGCGAAGGGCGGCTGCTTCAGTCTCGTCTTCGATGGCTGCTGCCAGAAGACTTGCGGCATGTGTCCCGACGTGCTCTCGAAGAACTCGCGCAACCTCGTGTGCCTCATCGTCGAGCTCGACACGGACCGCGTGATCATCGTGCCGCGGCGCGAAGGCAGCGACACGACGTTGGGCAGCGATTCCCGCGTCACGCAGAACATGACGAACGAGCTCGTGCTGACGAATTGCCTGACGCAGCCGCTACCGCCAAACCGGCGCTACTACGTGAAGGTCGCGCTGCTGTCGAGGAACTACGAGAACGTTTTCGAGCGGTCGATGAACTACATGCAGTACGCGGAGGATATCTACCAGTCGAGGACCAACTTCTCCATGCTCCCGGACGCCGAGCACGACATCTTCGCCATCGCGGCCACGGGGGGCGCGCCTATGCTGACGTACACCGGTGGCATCGCGCAGATGCTGGAGCGGACGTTGTTCCCGAAGTTCGGCCAGGCGGGAACGCCGCTGCTGATCAAGGGAGTGGACTCGGCGTACGTGCGGTTCTGTCGGTTCGGGACTGCGGATTTAGTGGCGACGACGCCGGGAAGCTCGCCGCCGTGCCTGGAGTGGTGCGTCAACGACGCGGCTTCGACGGTGCCGTACTGCTGCAGCGAACCGCCACTGGCGGACGCGCTCACCGTGCCAGCGAGAATTGTGGACGCGAAGACGATCGAGTGCGTGGTGCCGCAAATGCCGCTGCGGTCCAAGTTGCGCGGCAGGGTGCCGCAGATTGACGCAGCCTTCCCGATTTTCCTCGGCTACACCAAGAACGTGCTGTACGACTCGCGGCTGAAGTTCTACTACGAGCCGGACTACCAAATCACGAGAATTACGCCGCAGCGGGGCACGAAGCGAGGATCCGTGCCGGTGGAGCTGGAGACGACCGCGATTTGGCTGTTGGGATTTCCGCGCCGCGCCGACTGCTTCTGTCGGTTTTCGTCGCCGCCGGGGCAGCCGCAGATCTACGATTACGAGCGTCCGGCCACGTGCGACTTCGCGCTGCGCGTCGTCAATTGTACGACGCCGGAGGTGCCCAGCCCGATGATTCTGAAGGTGCAGGTGGCTCTGGCCGGAACGCTGCACGGGTACCACCAGTGGTCGGTGGAGCCGTATGTGTACTTCGAATTCTACAACGAGGAGGAACTGTCCTTCGTCTCCATCTACCCGCCGCTCGGTTCGCTGCAGGGGAACAACACCGCCGATATCTACGCGACGGGAAACTACCCGATCTTGTTCCGGAACTTCTACCAGAACATCCTCGCGCCGTACAAACTCGCCTCCGTCCGAAACGCCACCGACGTGTTCGCGATCTACGAGACGCAGGAGGAGTCCGACTTTCCCTTGCCCACGACCTACTGCCGATGGAACAACGAGTACATCGTGATCGCGGATTTGAGCAGCTCCACGAAGCTCACCTGCAACGTGCCGAGCCGGTTCTTCTTCTGCCAGAACCAGCTCCCGACCAAGAACGCGTCGCTGATCCTCGGCGACGACCCGCAGTACGACATCCCGCCCGACCCCTGTTACAACGGCAGTCTCTTCGATCTCGAAATCTCGTTCGCGGGCAACCCGCCAAACTTCATCCCGGTGACGAACCTGCAGTTCATCCAGCACGATCTGATCTCCTACCGGCAGGAGTACCAGCTCACCATCGACCCGCTCTACGGGTTCGGGCAGGTGGACCTAAAAGTAACCGGCAGCAACTTCCGCAGCGAGTCGGTGGAGCTCCCTAACTGCGTGTGGAACTACGGCGGCTACATGACGCGGGCCACGGTGTTCAACGAAAGCTACCTCGAGTGCGAGGTGCCGCTGCTGGAGGAGATTCTGCCCGTGGAAGAGTTTGCGTTGGTCGAGCTGCCGCACGACATCAACGTGGACATCACGCTGGACGGAGGGGAGACCCGTTCGTACTTTTCCGTCATTTACCAGTTCATCGCCTACTTCCAGGTGCACGCACTCGCCCCGAACCGCGGCATTTGGTCCGGCGGCACCCCGGTCGAAGTGCTCGGCGACTTCTTCATCAAGTCGCCGCAGCTCTTCTGCAACTTCGGCAACATCCCGGTCCCCGCTACCTTCGTGTCGAAACTGCTCCTCACCTGCATCGCGCCTCCGCTCCCGCGGCCGAACAACGCCGCGGGGATCGAAGCGTACCCCTTTTCGTACTCCGTGGACGAGCAAAGGTACTTGCCGGCGTTGGACGCACAAGGGAACCAGATCTACTGGTACAGCATGGAGGAGCCGGTGCTGTCGCGGATCGACCCGGACATCGGACCGTACACAGGCGACGTCAACGTCACGATCACGGGTCAGTACTTCCAGGACGTGTCTTACCTGTCCTGCAGCTTCGGGCACTTTATCACCCCCGCGCGGTACGTCAACAACACGGCGGTGGAGTGCGTCGTGCCGCCGTGCAAGGACGCGTTTGGCTCCGCCGTCGATATGAGCGACAACGGGTTCTGGCAGGCGTGCTTCGGAACGGTAGCAGTGAAGCTGACTATGAACCAGGAGGAGTTCTACGGCAACCTGACCTTCGAGTACACGAACCGGCAGCGGGTGTTGACAGTGCACCCCTGGAGCACGTCGTTCGAGCCGCACGACACGGTGGCGGGCAAGGATCTGCTCATTGTCTTGAACGGGACGCACTTCTCGCTTGACGGGATGTACTGTCGCTGGAGCACGCCGGACGGTTCGCACCTCCCGAGCGTGAAGGCGGTGGACGTGACGGAGACCGGCATGCGCTGCAAGGTCCCGGTCCTGCCCCCGCAGTACCAGGTGGACTCCGCGCTCGTTCCGCCGAAGATCCACGACACCGTGATCGGCTACTTGGAGATTTCCCCCAACGACCAGGACTACACGCGGGACCGGCTGCCGTGGACGTGGTACCGCCCGGCCACGGTTTCGAAAATCAAGCCGGAAACGGTGTACCACGGAAGGGCCATGCAGGGCGCTTTCATTGTTACGGGGCGGCACTTCCGCAGGCTGGACTCGCTCCGCGAAATGCAGTGCCAGTGGTTTGCGGACGCAACGAACCCGACGAACTACGAGTTGGTGCAGGCGCACTATCTCTCCCCCACGGAGCTGAAGTGCCAGCCGACGCAGCCGGCGACGGTGCACAATCCGGAACTGAACTACCAGATCCGGCTGGAGGTGGGCATGAGCCAGCTGACGTACTCCCGTTCCATGAACACGGTGATCGCGGAACCCTTCGTGGACCTGGTGCACCACTACGATCCGCACCCACAGAACCCGCTGCTTTCGATCAAGTACCCAGCGCTGGACTTCGACTACGACGTGCTGAACGGGCGGCAACTGAATGTCGGCGGCGCGCCGCGGTGCGTGCACTTGGGCGGCTGCACGCTGGGTCTGCGCGGGCACAATCTGTGGAACCCGCAACTGAACCACTTGAACAAGCTGTACGTGATCGTTGGCGACACGATCGTGGAGGCGCGCCACTGGTTCGCCTACCCGTACGGAAACCGACGGAAGTTCGGGACCTTCAAGGTGCCGCCCGTGCCGCACCGCGCGACGCTGGCGCGGAACGCGGAAGTTTTCGTGACGCGGAACCTTCAGGACCTGAGCACGCGGCGGTTCGACTACCGCGTGTCGTACCTGAAACTTTCGGCGGGGAAGTACTACCGGCCGGAGATGCAGAACGGTACGGCGATCGACTGCCCGCGCGGGCACTACTGCGAGGGCGCGCTGCAGACGAACTTCTCGGAGTGGCTGGGG
>RXOD01003959.1:0-34551 GCA_005223375.1 Amoebophrya sp. AT5.2 | reverse complement strand
GCTGCTCTCCGAACAAGGTGCAGGTCACGCGGATAATATCGTGAGAAAGCATGATAAGAAAGAGTGCTCTCGTCGCCGGAAGAAGGAGAGGAGGAAGAAGGAGAGCGAGGATCGTTCAGTTGTGCGATCGTCCGTTGGCTAGCTTGACGATGCCGGGAACCTTCAGCGGCTTTTCCTCGGCCGGTCTACCTCTCTCTTTCTGATATGAAAAAAGCGTGCCGCGCAGCACAGACGAAGGCTAACGGAATGAGTTTGATTCTTCTAGGTAGTTAGAAACTGAGTACTTCAACTTCTTGAAGACCCACCTCTTCTACAAGAAAGGGGATCGGAAGACGCCGAAGTCGGAGTTGAGGAACATGACGCGCCTAGAAGAAGATGTTTTCGCGTCTCCGCTCGCGATTGCTCTCCAGCGTCAGGATTTTGCGTACGTCCAAATGGGTTCCGCGCCACGAAAAAGGAGCCTCGACATCGGAGCTTCGCCTCGTCTGCATGAAGATCTTCTCTTTGTTAAAAAGGACGATGAACAACACGTAGTACAGGACGGCGGCACAGAGGACACCAGTCGCGCTTACCACGACGAGACAGGAGGCCGTCGTCCACCCGAGCGCGTCGCCGTGCTTAGCCGTGACATTTCACGCTGCCAGGATCTACTGCTTACAGTGGGGCGGCGCACGCTCTCACCTCTTGGATTCACCGTGCAGCACGCCACTTCTACCTCGGTGCAGCGCCCCCACGATGAGGAGGGCCTGCTCGGCGGCCGACCAGATTCATCAGAGGACGACGGCTCCTACGTGTATCTCGAAGTCCTCTCGCTGGAGAAGGGACTCTGGGGCTGGGACAATCTTGCGGTCGGGGACTTGATTGTGTCCGTGGAGGCGGGGGTCCTGGGAGGAGGCGGGGTGGTGCTTCCGACCGAGGTGAAGTCGGTTTTCGACTGGGACCTGTTGATGGTGGAGCGTCCCTTAACGCTGTTCGTGCTGCGGTTTCCGGGATGTCTTCCGCCGGGCATGATGGAGCACGAAATGAGCATGCTGCGTCCGGCGGCGGGTCGTCCTCATCCTCTCCGCGGGATCGCGTCGAGTGCTGTGTCGCGACAACATGCTTTTCTGAATAACCGGACGCTCACGGAGCTAGCCACCGGCGGGGGGAGCGAAGCAGCTGCGACACTGCCGGACGCGGCAGCGCGCGACCTGTTATTGCGCCAGATTAACGGCGCCAGCCGGAATCTGGTGAAGACGAGGGCCATCGAGTGGGGCCGCGGCGGCGGCGTCTCCTCCTCAGCAGACGGAGTGCTAGAAGATGGGGATAGTAAGCCTAAGCTGCCGCCCAGGAGTGCCAAAGCTAAGGCTAACGAAGAACAACTACTCGGCGGAGAGGAAGATCTTCATCTTCATGAGGACGCGGTCATCGACGCTGAAGGGTCGCGCAGGATGCTGCAGACCCTCGCACGAGACGCCCGGCGGTACAAACGCGGCGGATTTCAGTTGGCGTTGCGGCGTGAACTGAGCGCGGCAGGTCGGCAGTTGGCGAGCGCGGCGGCGAGGGGGACGGTGGCGGGGATGGAACCTAACTACTCGGAAAATCCGGCCGACACAGACCGCCTGTTCCGCCGTATGTTTCGCGACCAGGAGGTCTTCTCGACTACTTCGCAAGACGGCGCTGAAAAGAGAGACAGCGACGCGTCGAGCTCGATGCTTTTCCATCCCGAGTACTGGCGACGAGCAATCCGCGACGACGAAGCATTGCTGACGCGGCCACAGGTGTTGCATCAGTATTCTGGACCGCGGCCGCGTGACGGAATAAACTACAACGGCCACGCGCAAGGCGTGGGTGACGGCGTAGCGAAAATTGGTGGCGACCCCGACTCCAGTTTCGGATCCTTCCTTTCGCGTGTGAAGGCCCAGCGGCAGGACGGGCTCAGGGGACGCCTTCGCTTAGCCGAAGAGCGGATGGGTAACCGCTTCGGCGCAGATCATATGAAGAGCAGGCCGCGCGGAAGCTTGCACTCGTTTCGGCAGTTCCTGCAAGAGCAGCGCGAATGGTTGAGAACTGGACCACTTCTGTCAGACGAGGACCCAACAAGGCACGAGGGTGGAGAAACTACTGAGGAAGTAGAGGGCCCCCGCGCATCTTCAAGTCGCAGTAGGAAGCTGCAGCGGCTCGACCTGGTTGCTAGTCTCGACGAACTCGAGCGCCGGCTCGTGGAGAGGGGGGTTGCGTCGCCCGGTCGCGGTTCTGCTCCGCGTGAAGGAGCTCATCTGGGACTGGGAGAAGGTCCTGCAGCAGGACCCCTGCAGCTTCGTGGCGCCGGGGGCAACCACAACACAACAAGCACCAGCAGCGAGATGAATGATCAGAAAGTCTCCACCAGCACCGCCTCCGAGATTGCAGAGAAAACTGCAAGCGCAGTCACGGCCGCACTCGAGCGGCAGGCGCGGAAGCAGCGGCTCGATCGGCTCGAGTCGGCGCTCGCAGAACTGCAAGGAGAGGTCGAGGACCAACACAAGCGCGCGGCCGAGGAGCGCGAAGCACGGACGCGAATCTACGAGGCGGAACGAGAGAGCATGGAGAAAGCGCGACTCGACGTAGCCGTGAAGCTGGAAAAACGGAAACGGGCGCTCAAGGTGCAGATCGACTCAACTTTAGCGGAGATGCGGGACAACTTTTCATCCACCGGCGCTGGTGCGGCGTACCTTCTGACCACGACGGCGGGCGGATCTACGTCTAGTGGAGGGAGGAGGGGAGATGCGGATGCGGTGCGGAATGAAGTACGTGCGCGCGCAGCATTTTCGGCAGGTATCATACGCGGCGAGGGCGAGATGATGAAGACGAAGCAGGAAGAAGTCTCCGGAGCAACGTACGCAGGTGACCGCGAATCGCTCGAGGATGCAGACGTAGCAGATGAAGCCCCTGCGCGGGACGAGGACGAAGAGGAAGAAGACGCGAACTACGATGGTAATTTGCCCGAGCAGGAGGCTTCGGAGTTTTCCGTATCCGACGAGGACTTTGATCTGGACTTCGCGAGCGTCACCCAGACGAGCAAGCAACTCGGCGGATCGCCGGAACAAGGCAGCAGCCCTCCGCCGCCGGAGCGCGGCGCACAAGCGACGATTGAGGATTCCGAATTTGAAGGCGGGATTTCATCAAGAGACGAGCGCGTGCCGGATGAACTGGCGATGGAGCTGGGAAATGCGACGTTTGGAGCCACCACAGAGAGAACGTCCCGGCACGAAACTTATAGCAGCGCAGCACGAGGAAGAGCAGGAGGTGGACCAGTCGAGCGGCTATATGTCGAGAGTAGGTACGAGTTTGGCGACGAATCTTCGGAAGAGGTCGATGCATACGAAGTGGAAGCGGAGAAGGTTGCAGAGAGTGAGACGAGGCAGGCGAGACTGCAGGAGCAGGACGCGGCGGAGAAGCGAATACTGGAGATGGTGGAGGGCGCCCTAGCCGAAGAGGAAGACGCTGTTGACGAGTACGGGTACGACATGCTGCAAAAATCGTCGAAGAGCCTGGTAGCTGCACTTTCGCCGACGGTTGACGACGCAGGGGAAGACGAGGGGTTCGGTGATGAGGTCGATGACCACAGCCATGACGACGCAGGAGACGTGGACAACAAGAACGTTTTTCTTCAGCCCACATCAGCACGCAGAATTGAACAATACGGCGACACCCACACCAGCACGCCTGACGACGACAGGAACGACACGGACAGCAGTGGATTTCCGGAGGACGCCGCGAGTGGCGAGGAGAAGGCGCCGCGCATCCAGCGGACCACAGCTGGACGAAGAGGACGAGGGGCAGGACGCGGAGTTGCACAACCAAGGTCGCGGGCCGAGCAGATCGACGCACTGCCGTCACACTCCTCGTCGTCAGGACAGGACGATGAAAACTACGAGGAGCAGGGCGGCGGAGACCAGTACGCGTACGGGTACGGAGAAGATGAAGAAGAGGAACCGCTGGAAGCAGAAATGGACGATTCGGAACAAGATGCAGGTCGCGCGGGAGGTTATGATGATGGGTATGTTCTGGAGAACGAAGAGGTAGAGGACGGCGTCGAGGAAGACGGTCAGGATGGAGACGGTGTTGCGGAGACAAACGTAGACCTACTTCTAGAGCAGAGGCAGCCCCCCTTTGCGTACTACACGGAGAGCTACTCTTTGGTCGATCGCATACTGAATAAAAACGAACGTGAGCAGTCGTGTGCGGGGAGTCGCTCGGGGGCAATCGCGGAGAAACGGAAGATGAAACTAGAACTCGAGCCACAAGAAAAAGATGATGCATCAGCAACTGGTGCCTTGCGGTCGAGTAAGCCACAGAAGAACAGCACGGCCTTATCATCACGTTCAGCAGAGTCAAGTGGAGAAGAAGATGATGCGCCAGCGTTTGCCCGACCGGCGCCGAGGCTCACGATGGGGCGCGTCGTGTCTTTCGCTCCTCCTGAGTCGGCTGCTGAGACACCAGAGTCGGCTCTTCTGTTAAACAGAAAGACACGGGAAAATTCCAGCCCAGTTCGCAGGATGGAGGAAACCTTCACAGCGCTGCGGGAGCAGATTGTTGATACAATCGATGATTTTGCAAGCGGCGTGTCCGCCTTCATGCATTGAGTTACACGAATCTTGATTTTGCGAAACATGCATGAGGTTTTCCGAGTTAATGATAAACGCATACACGTACAAATAAATATGTTTGTAAAACTGCCTGGATGCGAAGGTAGGCTTAGGCATTTGTTGGAGCGTTTTCGTTGAACAAGCGGGGGGGCGAGGGCGTGGCTTTCTCATTGCTTTTGCTCTTGTGATAATCTTCCAGTTGTGACATCAGCGGGTTTGTGGGGCGCTAATTCGCATGCACCTGATTTCGTATCCTGTGCCGCATGACGTACACGTCGTATGAGTATGTTGACGTTGGCTTCATCGCATGATCGGAATTGTCACTCACGGCAACGGCGTGAATCGTGGTTACGGCAACCTCATCGGGCGGTAGGGCTAAGGCGGATCCTTCTATTCTATGATCTCAATGTCGTACTGGCCTGAGCGTGGGGCGGTATATTAGCAGGTCGATGATTGCAACGAACTCGATTCAACTTTTGTGATCAACACAGTATATGCTCGCTCACGTGAAAAAGCTAAAAGGAGGACAATGTCCGCCCGGCTGTGGTCCGGCACTGCTCCTGCCACCATGTCCATGTAGTACTTTCTGTAGTTCGTTTGATTGCCCCTGCTATTAATAAATTCCATAGTGGTATGTTGTTTGCACGTGATTGAAACTGAAAGTCGAAAACGCATGGATAAATGGGTAGATACATCAGCTCATACGATACTATGCATTTACGGTGCACGCCCCTGATGGTTGGTTGTGTGCCCTGCAGCTTCGTCTTCCTCGCCGCTGTGTTTGCTTTGACAAAGACCGCGACTGGAGCGAGAGATGGTGCTTGGCATCGCTACGTGGATGAAGACGGCAATACGGGAGCAACCAACGAGCCCGTGACCACCTTTCTCGACGCACCTCAGAACGCTTTTGCGGAAGAGCAGCAGTTTTTCTACGAGAAGACCGATGTTGACCAAGATGGCGAGGATAGCGTGTCTTCGTCTGGTGCTGCACCTGGAGGGGCCGAGGAGAGTGAAGAACTGCCTGCCACGCGGCCAATGATGTATACGTCTACGTTCTCGCCGCAGCGGAGCAAGCGGTCGACGTTCGGAAGCAGGCGAAAGAACGCGGCTCCATCGCAGGAGGATGGCCGCAGCACGCCAGTCACGTCGTTCACACAAAAAATCATCCAAAATAAAAGCGGCGGCAAGGAGGCGGTTGGGGAACAAAGCGCACGCACGGCGTCGTCCTCGTCGAAGAGAGTGGCTGCCAACAGCACTCAAAGGCTAGTGACGCCGAAGTTCTTCGACGAAATCACTTTCTTGTGCCTGCTCTGGGGGGGGCTGCTATTCGTTGCGCTGTTCCGAGATGGGCAAAGGTTCGGGCGCTGGTACTGGAAAGGTGTCGAAAAAGAACACGCGGCGGCTTTGCGAATTCTGCAAGCCGGGACGACAACAATGCTCGTCTTCGCTTTTGCAGGCATCGTAATGCACTTCCTCCTTGCAGACACCGAGGCTGGAGCCGGAGTACTATAAAGATGTAGATGAGCAGCAGTTTCTGTTTCGCCTGGGATTTAAGTATGTCATTTTGCGGTCCCTTTCCTATACGTCGCTACGCTAAGAAGCAAGTAGAAGTTTCAATTCATTTAGTGGGTGACCGTCCTCCACCGACCCGACCTCCACATCATCACCAGGGCGCCGCGTACATCGCCGTCCACGCTCGTGAATGCCCCCTTCTTCGTTTTCTCGTGTACATGCTCGTCGCGTACGCGTGTGGCGTTCTCGCCTTGGTTCTGCTCTTCACGCGGCAGCACTGCGAATGGAAGCTCGTGGAACATACGCATGTGCCGTGGTTGTTCGAGCGCGACCGCGTGAATAGCGTGAAGGGCTACGTCGCGCTCCCGGATATTCTCCAGTACCACGTTCTTCGACGCGAATTTCTGGCGCCGTGGCTGTTCCTGAAGGCGAAGTTTCAGACGTCGAGGAAGCCGCTGGACCCCGAATGCTTCCCCCTGCACAAGTACTTGCGGGAGCACGCGGCCGACCTGCTCGTGGATCTCATCGAGCTCACGAGCGTATGGGTGCTCGCGTACGGCGCGGCCATCCACATTCTCGGGCACTTTCTGGTGGGTTTTATGGAGAACCCGACGGCGGAGGCGGGTCGGGTCGTGCAGATTTTGTGCTACCTCGGCGTGGCCCTGCAGGTGGCGGCTTTTTTGGCGTTGTGGTGGTACGCAGGGTACTACTTGCCGAAGAAAGTCAAAATGCTGCTGCCCGCACAGCTTCCGTTCGGGTGTGCGGAGGGGAGCAGTGTATCCGCCGGAGAAAATAACGGGCGGCTGCATGTTGAAACGTACTGGCTCGAGGAGGACATTTTGGCAGCTGGTGCTGGTGTTGATAATATGGGGGCCGCAAGGTCGAAGAGCGTCGACGCGATTTTGTACGACGAGCAAGCTTTGCCTTCCTCGGGAACGACGAGCGCAGAAAAGGCCCAGGAGATGCTGAATCAGCCACTGCAAAGCCGGCGCAGACCCAGGTTTTACACGCGTCCGCTCCGCCGTACTGCCGGCTGTCTCCCGTCATGTTGTCCCCCGTTTTCGCTCGCTGTATCCCGCTTCTTCTGCGGAGAGCGGTACCCGACGCGGCATGAGGGGCAGTTCTGCTGCGGCCGCAGTGGTCCTTCTTCGTTCGTCGGCACGCCGCTGAAGCACTGTTTTTACGTGCAGGTGGTCCTTTGCGCGTGCGTGCTCGTGTGTCGCCAGCCGATTGTGGCCGCGCTTTCGCCAGGTGGAGCCAACGATATGGTGCTGACAGAGCGGCTGGGGTTCGCGTTTCTGGGAGCCGGTAGCGCCGTTCTGCAGCTGCTGTCCTACGCGCTTCTCTGGCCGCGCATCCTGTCACAGTGGGCGGTGGTGACCGGCGCTGGAGACTTAAAAAACGAGCTGCATGTCCGAAACGTCGCCCGGGACGAGGAGGAACGGTTGAACGGGCTCTACGGGGAACTCGGACGGGCACTGCTCACGGCGACCACCCTGCACAGCCTCACGCGCGCCCGGCTGTCGGCCGACGACGTGGAGCGGCTGCAAACGCTCGCGCGGCTGCGCAAAAAGGGCGGGATCACACAGAACGACACCGCGAGCACGCTGGAGGCCTTTACGAAGGTGCTGCCCCCAGAACTGCTGGAGCAAATGTGGCGGGCCTACGCATTCGCGTACTGCCTTGAAGCGGGCCGGCCGGCTGCGGTTGTGAGGACGGGAGGCAGCCGGAACGCGAACGGCGGACAGAGGCTGGAGGAGCCCCCCGCGACAAAAAAGGGGCAGCATCCTTTTCGTCTTTCCTCCTCTACACCTTCGGGCGGAGCGTTGAGCCCCGACCCGAAGGACGCGCTTCTCAGCGACGAAAACGATCCGGAAAGCCTTACCGCGTCAGGACGACTTCCCGGCGTGAAGGCGCACGCAGGCCCTGCCGCAGCAGCGCCAGTGCCAGATGATCAACACAACTACCCTGCGGGGCAGCGGGTAGTATTTGATCAGATAACCGCGGAGCGGCAGAGAGCGGCGCTTCAGGCCTTTTTCTCGGCGTTTTCTTGGGGCAACCGCGCCGGAGAGATGAACGAGTTGTTCCAAACTCAAGCCACCATTGCGATGCGGTACGCTGCCGCAGTTTCGGCGGTGGTTCTCGGAGGGCACCACGAGCGCGGCGGCGCGTCCATCTCACTGTTTCTGAATTGGAACTCCTTCTTGTTCGTTTACTGTCTGTCAGCCAGGGACGTCGGGCTGCTGCGCAACCTACACCAGGTAGGAACGGGACTAGGACAGCAGCAACGCTACAACGGCTCAAGAGACGAGCCCCTGCCGCGCGCCCTGTTTCAGCGCTCTCGCCGCACCTTGGTCCGGGATTTTCTCGACCAAGTCTTCATGGGCAGCACGACGGCCGAGGCGAGCGACTTCGTGGAGCGGCTGAAGCCCATTCTGGACCACGTCGGGGTGAATCTGCGCGAGTCTGACCGCATCTTCCGCTTGGTGGAACGCGCCGCGCACCCACAAGGAAAAAAGGCGGCGTCCAGGTCCTACCTTCTCTACACCCCGGATTTCATCGATCTGAACAACTTTTGCGAGTGGCTCGACCGCGTCTTGGACGGCGAGTCGCCGCTGCACATCCGCTTGGGGCACATGAAGCTCGCGCACGGTGTGCGTGCGGAAGCGGCCTCACTCTACCCGCCCAGTGTCAAGAACAACCTCATCAACGAGGAGAAGGAACAACACGGGACAAAGCAGAACAGAAATTGTTCCGCGAACAAGGCGACCGTGATGTTGTCCTCACCAGTCCTGCCCAGCATGGACCGGCGGCACCAGGAAGTGCGACGCTCGCCTGTGTTGCAAGCGCGACTAGCGCGAACGAACGAAAACCTGAAAGTTCTCAAAGTGACATCAGGAAGCGAAGCTGGGTTCGGGTCGACTACTGCAGCCACATCGCAAAGCGACAGCGAGGCGCCGTAGATGGACCTCTTCGAGCAAAAAGACGAAGTAGAAAGTCGCGATCCGGGGGAGAAGAAGACCCCGAACACAACGCGTACTGCGGTGGAGGACGTCTTTGGAAACCGAAAGTCTGAAGTAACACGAAGCAATTGCAAAGAACAAATTCACTGTGACACATTTTTGATGAATTTTATTTTTAGCACTTCGTACTACGCATGATCATGAACATTCACGCAAGCCATACCAAGGAAGGTTATCAACATCAATCCTCCATTCTCGAGTTTGACGATGTGGAAAGAATACAAGATTGACACGTAGAAGTATCGAAGCTTCAGCTTTCAGCTTGCACCAAACAGACTGTATACTAACTTACTTATCTAGCCGTAGATAGAGTGCCAGCACTCTCGGTCACTATTGTATTGCCGCTTTGGGGTCACAATTTAAGTTTAACCATGTTGATTCCTGCATTGCAGCATTGATTAGCAGGAGTATATGAAACCCTGCTCAATGAATGCAATTTACAATTTCGGTCCTCCGATTCGTACCTCTACCTACTGGTAACGGGGGTATCTCGACGAACACCGAGAAGGTCGTCTACGCAGCACTGTCCTCTTGATGTGATGCACAGAGGAGGACTTGCTGCCAGTATTGGCCCGGGCGGTAGGGCAAGGGCTAGAGGCGTGAGGAGCACTGGGCGGGTCGTCGTGTAGGTCTGCCTTTATCGTGCTGGGATGGGGACGTTTACGTGTTTATCAACTGGTCAGAATTATGCAGGGAAAACAAAATAAACGCAATACCAGCCGCTACTGCATTCTTGAAAACAAAGTACAAGAAGGAAGGAAGTAGACTTACTCGCGTTACTACCGTCGGATCTATCGGGATCGGCAGAGCGTTCGTCGACGGTATTTTTTTGAACACAAATAAGGGACCGACATCGACATCGAGGAAGATGTATCTTCAAGATCACTACTGGCGGCTAAACAGCTGCTTCGACGAGGCGCAGACCGAACTGAATGGTCATCTTTCCGAGCTCCAAGCTCTGGACATGCTGATCCGGGACCAGCGGGCTCGGATTGGGCAACCCATGAAGGCGTCCATGGCTCGCACCTACGGTAGGTTCGGCGGTCTTCTCCCCATTGAAAAGCCTGAGGATGGGGCGCCGGGGGCGCCGGAATTTCTGAAAATCGACATCGAGGATGAACAAGACAGCCGTGATCCAGACGGGGACGAGGCGGAGGACAGCAACCTGTTGAGCGGCGAAGGCTCGTTGAAATTGTCCGGGGGTGAACAAGAGACCTCGACGTCGAGGAAGATGATTTCAAAGGGCGGCGACACCAAGCTGAGTGGCAGCAGCACGTCGCAATCGCAATCGCTCGAGGATGGCGTTGGCACTGGGACGAAGAAAGCGAAAAATAAGAAGCGCCTCACGGAAGCGGAGCTCCAGCGTATGACCGCCAGCGCAGGGGCCGCGGGTGCACCAGCCGGCGACGCTCGTGGTGTAATTGGTGCTTCACCGGCGAAGTGGCGCACGCACGCGAACGATGAGGGCGTTGTGAGCACTGCGATGGATAGTGTAGACGAAACGAATTTCCGTGCGATGCCGGAATCAAAATACGAAAAGCTGGCCAAGGACTACTGCCGCGGCCTGGCCGAACGCGAGATGCTGAAAAGGCGGTTTTTCGATCCCGCGCAGGACCAGAGCGACTTTTTGTCGCAAGTCTTGCAGAGCATCGACGGGGGAAGTCTTGACGAAGAGGTACAACCGAACTCGTACTTTGATTGTTCTCTTTCGAATAATTTTTAATTCGAGCCTGATGTCCTCGAACGATGCTGACCGCGACCGGCTTCCTACTAACGGCCCTACATGTGTAATCCACTTGCTCCTTGCCCCGGCGTCGCCCCTCGCTGCTGGAGACTCGGCACTTCTGCCATCGCACAGCTGTCTCAAACCGCACAGAGTCTACCGCTCCGTAGCATCGGCGAAATATTATGTATCATGATCCTCTGGCTCCCGTGCTAATACTGAGCCGATAAGTGCGAATGTCGTTAAGTCGAACACACGTCGTTAAAATTTTGCACAGCTCTTCGACGATAGTTCCCTGCTGCTGTCGTCGATGCTGGCCGCGCCGACCGGCGAAAACAGTTTGAGCCAGGAGTTGGACGACCCCCTGTGGGCAGACGATTCGATCACGCTGGAGAGGAATTTTCGGGACAACCCCGACAACGCGCGCAAGTCCACCAAGCGACGCGAGGAGCGGCGGTTGGAGGAGCTGCGGGCCCGGCAGCTGGAACGGCTGGAGCAGGAAGCCGCAGAAGGCAAAACGCAGCCGGGTGGTCAAGTGCGTTTTGCAGGGGGCGTTGGAATAAGGGACAAGTCGAAGAAAAAGGCTGGGGGGCAGCTGTCCACGTCGGTCGGGCTGTCGTCCGTCTCGGAAGGCGATCATACCGCAGCTGGCACAGCTGTGGCGAACAACACGACCCGGGGTATGAAGGGTGGAGGTAAACAAGGTTCGAAAAACAGCACCCGAAACGGGGCAACGAGCAAGAGTGCAGGTCCCGCAGGCTCGATGAAGAAGAGCAGAGCTGTGGACCCCAACAAAGACTACCTTGGCCACACCCACGTGCTGGGGGATGTGCATCCGAATCGCACGACCCTGCAGCTCCACCCGGCGCAGCCGGGCGGCGGCGACCTCGCGATGTTTGGGGGCCTGAAGCCGAACATCTACAAGTCCACCGCCAAGGAGGCCTCGCTTCCGGTGCAGGCCGCGCGCAAGTGGGTGGTGGACGAGTCCCACCAGGAGCTGTCGACGGGGTCGAGCAACGTCTCGCTGCTCGCGCGGAAGCCCAAGGCCGCCCACGCGCGCTACCTGCAGCGGCTGATCAAGTCGCGGGACCCGCAGAAGTTCAAAATCCTGCCCGGCCACGAGGACAAGCTGTGCGAGGACCTGGTGCAGACGGTGCTGCGGAAAGTGTCTGGGGGGGCCATGTCGGGGCGGGAGGGGGGCGCCGGGGAAGATGATCGGGAGTACGTCGAGAACGAGGAACTGGAGCGCGCGATGAAAAAGTGCGTGCGGAAGTGGACGACAGACCTGGGAATCCTCGCCACGGAAGCGGTCGACTTCGAGGACATGTCTGTGTCCACGCTGCCGAGCGTGACGGAGGAAACCACGGGGGACGAGTCGGACAACGGGGAGGGAGCTGCTCTTCTCGGGCAGGGAGAGGGCGCCGGGGGACAAGACGGGGGCGAAACCGAAGGCGGAAAGGAGGACGGGGCAGCCTCTGATACAGCGTCGGAAAAGTCTGATGGTTGAGCAGATCATAGGGAAAATACTTTTGGTAAAGTTATACAACTGTACTATGTTACTGAAGATTCTGGTGATTGAATCTGATACTGGCGAACAAAACGGAGCCGAGCACCGAGGAACGTGGGAACTCCACAGGCCGGCACACCAAGTGTACTACGTAGAATCGCGACAAATTTTGGTAAAGCCGTGGTGATGAAGGTAGCAATAAAATAGCAGCAATATCATGTAACAGTGAGTGCTGCAACATCAAACATGCACATGAAACATTCATTCACGACGGCACCTGTGCGAGGAAACCACTACTATTACTTGCTTCCTTCAACAAGCGATGGAAAAGGGGAACGACGCCATCCTCGAGACAAATGACAGTGCCTGTCTACGTTCTCCTGCGCTGCAAGAAGACGTCGGATTCATTTCTAACGGACACATTTCTCCTGTTCTAACGGATTCATTTCATTCTTTCGTTCGTCGATCTGATGCTCGTGCGCTTGCGTATCGTGAATTTCATCGATCTGCAGTGTCATTCATTGTTTTCGCACTTCTATTTTTTCTTTGTTGCACCTAGCTGCAGCAGGAACTCAGACGAGTTAAATTCATCATCACAGCGCTACTCGATCAGAAAATACGGCAGAGAATGGTGGCCAACTTTTCGCTTCTATCGACGAATGCCGGTCGTAGGCTCGGTTTTCGCTCCCACCGCCGCTCTTGCTAAAGTTCCTGACGAGGACGAACAGGCTGAGGCATGCAGCTGTTTGCGCGCTCGGTGCCAAGGCAGCGGATCTGGCTCTGGCCGCACGCGTCGAAAGGCTTTAATCCGAGCGCGTTCCCTCACTTGGGTGGGGCTTTGAAGTTTGCGAGGAAGTCGAAAAGGATACCCAGTTGGAAGCTCGGCTGGGCCACCGGACTCGGGCCGAGATACGTGAAGCAAATAGAATCCGGCAGAGCCGTACCGTCGCCGGACGAAAGAGACGTCCTCGAGCGAGCGCTGGGCGTCGTGCTCAAGAAGAAACACCTCTCAAAAATGGAAAAAGTGCCTTGAGGAGACACGATCTTGCAAAACGGAAGAACCGTCCAGCAGGTCTACGACAACTATTCGTCGCACCTTCTACTTTCTTAAAAGTTGCTGCAAGAAAGTATCCATCTATAGTCCCCCCCCGCCAACATCTTCGCCTCTGGGAAGCAAGAGGACGGTGCTCTTTCTCCCTCCGCACACGTAGACGTATAGCGTACTAACGTAACTCAGTCCAAAAATGCAGCTGGTGTCAAGCTGCGAGTGTAGCAAAAAAATTTATGGTTTCAGTTCTTGGGTCCGTTCCCGGTTTGCGTCGTGCGTTCCTACGTAAAGAAAGGAATAAGATGATGAATGAGAGATGTGCTGTGCTGGGCGCGCCCCCCCCTATACGCATTTCTGCGGCAGAAATCAAAAGAAAAAAGTTGCTGCGATGAGATGAATCGAAACACCATGGAAATATTGCATGAAAGAAGAATCTGCGCTGACTTGAATGCATAGCACCTGTAGATAATCTTCCAACTTGTAATAAGGAAGTAGAACTCTAGAGACAAATACTGCGTCAGCTGCAGTCAGTGGTACAACGAACTTCAAATTAATCGGCGCAAGAGCGCGAACATCAAGAAGCGAAAAATCTATGACACGTCGATCTCTGCAAGTGCAAGTGCGGGTGCAAATGCAAGTGCAAGTGCAAGTGCAAGAAATTAACGGGCAAGTATGAACTGAGTGGCATCGATCCCTTCGATTTCGACCACTTATTTTCCTTCCTGGGAGACGGACCGGAGAGGGAGACTGACGACCTGCATCTGCTCCAACGATTTCATCATCATCAACATCCGGCAGCAGCTGTTGTCCAACACTCCGCCCATTGGTCCAATCGCACAATCAATATGGGCGGCTTGTTGGATAAGCCATGCAAGGAGAAGCACACGGAGTCCGGCGCCGGCATGGGCATGGAGTATGCCATATCAGCGATGCAGGTACTTTTCCTGTGAGACCGAGAGGCGCATAGAAAATTGCGATTGCCTTCAAACTTCTACTACTCCTCCAGCTTTTTGCCCATAGTTTGTTATCACCGCATATACGCTCTAGCTTTGTTTCTCCTGCTTCCGGTTCGTTGCAGGCTTGATCTCCTAGTTACTTTTCAACGCAAAATAGGGCTGGCGCAAGAGCATGGAGGACGCTCATATCGCCGAGTTTAGCGACGTCGAGAGAAGTAGTGCGGGAACGAATAAGCCTCCAAAAACTCCGGTGGCACTCTTCGGGGTCTACGATGGCCATGGTGGCAAGGACGTTTCTGAGTACGTGGCCCTTTACTTCGGGAACGTGTTCGACGCCGTCGTCGACGCGGCCGGAGGAGAAAAGGCGATCTCGCTGGGAGATGCGTTGCAGGGCGCGTATCACGAATTGGATAGGAGAATGTACAAAGACCCCGCAGCCATGTCAAGGTACGGCGGGCAGGGATGCACAGCAGTCACGTGCGCCATACGAGGTAGTATAATTTAACTTCATCACAACCGTACTATTACTAACCTTTACTGTATCGGTCCTCCCGCCGTATTTTCGCTTTTGGAAGCACTCGTCCAGTTATTTTATCCATCCAAGTGTGGTGCTGCTGGACGATTTGAGAAGGAGAAGCTACTTCATTATACAATACCGTATTATACGATGAGCCTCAAATAACAATACGTGCAATCACGTCCAGTACGCGAAGCAAGAACTCTAATTGCAGGCAAAAGCTGCGTTTTTGCGAATGCTGGCGACAGTCGCGCGCTGATCGGCACCAAAAGCGGCGTTGTCAGACTTGCGACGCACGACCACAAGCCGAACTCGCCCCGGGAGCGAAGCAGGATATTGGAGGCGGGCGGCACCGTGGATTTGATGACGGGACAGTACCGCGTCTGCCAAAACTTGAATTTGTCGCGGGCGCTCGGAGACCTCCGATACAAGACTGCGTTGGAACGAACAGGACCGGATAGGCAAATCATCGCTGGTATTAAGTACGTCTTCAATGTAGAAGTTCATCTTCATGAAGATTATGCAGAAGTCAGAGTCACTACCTCCACGATAATTTTCCAATATCATTATCAACTATTCTCTCAGGCCACGCCGACTTGCTGGAGACGGAGCTGGAGGAAAGCGACGATTTGCTAATATTGGCCTGCGACGGCATCTGGGATGTGGTCAGCAACGAAGAGTGTCTCTTCTTCGTCCAGACTTTTTTGAAAGACGACCACACGGAAGCAAACCTCCGAAAATGCTGCGAAGCTCTGCTGGAGAGGTGTTGCAGCCCGGACTCCAACGTACATCAGTAGTACTTTAGGATCACGACGGACCGTGATAGTGATTGTGATTGAAGATGTCCTTCGTTCGATAATTTAAATGAAGGTATGCGTCTGCACCTTTTTGACAAATCTAATCAGTAGAAGCATCTTGAATTTGATCTTTTCTCTACAGGTGAATTCGCTCGGCACTGACAACATGACGGTGTGCATCGTTTCGCTTCGTGATTCCGCGCGTGATTCCGCGGCGCCCAAGCCAATGTTCAAACTTAAGCTTGGAACTTTGTATTCCGATGTGGAAGTCTACTCTAACTCGTCCGTGCCGTGTTCTTCCGAGTCCTCAAGAACTAAGCGAGGCGTGGCATCCTCCTCATCGGATGAGGAGGATGAACAAGAAACCGGGGAAATAACAAGTTTACCGCTACGAACATATTCCACGTCCGTCTTCCCGAGCCCTATCGGCTCCTCGGCACCGGCTCCCCCAACGTCCGGCGACTCGAGGCTAATGCTGCTGCTGCGGAAAGCAGGGGCAACAGAAGCAGTCCCGAGATATCTGGTGCTGCCGGAAGCGCCAAAGAAAGTCGTACTCCAGGACGCTGAAGGCGCTGGCGCGGGACGTGAAATAGTAGTGTACTAGGGCAACGGAGACGGAGACGGACGCGGACCCCTACCTAGGTGGTCGTGGTTATCCGTGCTGAGCAATAGCAGTAGCGGCCCGCATGCAGACGTAGCCACTGAAGCGTCACGCCATAACAAACTATGGTAACAGAAACAAAAACAATGCAAGAACTTCCAAGACCAAGAACGCAATTTTTTTCAAGCATCAAACAACAGCGCGTGCTGCTGTCGCTGAGCCAGCTTGACCAGGATCAGAGTTGAAATTAATACAGGCGAGGAAAAAATTAGGCTGCCAAAAACGAGCTGCATTTTTGTCGCAATTGCTTTCAGCGCTACCCACATTTGTTTTTCAAATATTTACAGACTGAACCTGAAGTAGCGACTGCTCGTGCGTCATCTTGTCGTATGTCTTTGCGCCACTGAGTATGCGGAAGCGCGCACTGCACACATAGGATAGGAGAAAGACTCAGACTCAGAGTCACCAAAAACAAAAAGTATAGGAGTGACCATATGATGTCGCCAGGGATTTATGGTACCGCTCCCGACACTTTTCTTTCAGGCCCGCCGTAATGCCAAGCCGTCTCTGAGTGTTCAGTTCACGACTCACACCGGACCAGAAGGCTGGGGACACGAGCAGCACTACCACGCTCCCGCTCTTTGTTGCGATTGCTCGCCGCCTGATGAACGAGTTCTTGATGACCGTCATCTGTGAAGCATGAAGTGATCTTTATTAGCATGCGAAGCCGGACCCGGAACCGGATTAGTTGGTCCTTCTTCAAGGTGGATCGATCGATCACACAGAAGGCGCTACTTCGTGGTGCGAGCTTCTCGACGAACTTCGAATCGTGTCGTGGCTTCTGTTTGGTATTACGCCCTCTGAGCAGCACGTAGTCAAGTTAATCAGCTACACTCATGTTTTTGTTTCTTCGCTGGTGGATGAGTGTCGACGATCAGGTGGAGAGTATCGCTCGGTCTCGAGGTTGAGAGAACATTTATCTCGCAATGAATCGTGTGATGTAGGTACAGAGGTACAATTTCCTTTCTCTTGCGCGTTCATGTCGCTGCCCAAAACCGCTAGAAGCAACTATCCATCCCTCGACGTGGGAGTGGGGGCACCTCCAACTATAGTAAAAAAATCAAATTTACTGGCATTCGTTTTTTCTTTTCAAAATGGTCTCCTCTCCGTTCGTGCGTTGTCTCGAGTCCTTCGGAGATGCCGTCGGCGTTCAGGGCCAAGTGAAAAACTATGTGTACAAGCACGACATGCGCGACGGGAAGTTTTTTTGCCGGGACCCGTTCGTGAAGTTCTCGGGTACACTCCCGTCTTACCTGCACCCGGAATTCGAGCTCGCGTACCCGGTCAAGCAGTTTCACGTCGCAGTGGAGGACGTGACGGACGAGGAGCATCCCGTGACTCACTACGACGCCACTTTTTTCTTGAGAGACGGCGAGTCGGGCAAGACGGTGCCCGGCGACCTCAAGCCCGCTGCCGGCCAGCAGATCGAGTTTTTGCCGTTCTGTGCCGCGCCGGGCTCGCCAAGGAGGATCCGGCTCACGACCCAGGCCGCGCCGGTGCAGTACGACGATTTGGGCATAAGAGAGTACCAGGAGTACAATTTGAGCTTTTCCGCCGACGAAAGCCACCAGTGCGCGAAGCCACCGACGCCCACGCCGCCCGAGGCGTTTTCCGAGAGCGCGGGCGCGGGGGCGAGCGGGGCCATGCCGGGGACATCAGGCGCGTCCGGCGTGGTGATGAATCCCGTGACCGGGGGCAGTAACGTGGAAGTGAACGGGGAACGGGCGAAGACGCAGCTTCCCTCGGCGGAAGCCTACGCGAAATTCCTAGAGCAGCACGGCTACTCCGAAAGCACCAACGCGGACGACAAGCAGAAACAGCTGGAAATGATGATGGAAAGTGACCCGGCCCGAATCACCGAGTTCGGAAGAGAACCCACGAGCTGGACACAGTACCACGCAAAACCAACCGTGATGTGAGATTGCATGTGCATGAGTATGAATGAAGAAGGAGCAGAAGCCATCGCCAGAGAGATCATTACAACGAGCAGGAGGCATTTTGATGTTGAACCGACACGTTTTGCTCCTTCGGTCTGTGCAGCGGCCTGCCTTTGTGCGCCTACGGTTTAGTGCCACGAGTAGTACTAGTTCGTAGAGGTAGAATCGACTGAAACTGGTGCCACGACGTCGTCCTTCGTGAACCATGACCGCTTCGCATCTACTCGTAAGATGCGCCGTTACTAGTGGTAGCCAGGGGGCCGGGGCCCGGACGAGAACATGGCAACCGGACTATCCAGCAACCACGCTCGTAGTGAACGCAACGCGCTGAACCGACAACGGCAAACGCCAGAATCGCACTAGACCTGGCAGGGAGCGCGAGCGATAGCGAATCAAAAGGCGTCGGAGAGACAAGGACAACGACAAAACGCGAGAGAACAAATCGGCGTGCTCGTTTGGGTTGGCGAGGTCCAAGTCGATAGGGTCATCGTTCGTTGTTGTACTCGAAATCGACTCGCAAAAAAAGTAAAAGTACCGTTGAACTAGCGCCGCTTTTGTAAATCGACATCGCCCCATTCATGGATTCATTCTTGATTGTGAAACAATGTACGAAGTTAGTTGTGAAGAGAGGCCGTTATCTTTAACGTGTACGATTTCAACCAGGAGTAATGTTTCTTTGCGTCGCGCAGCGGAACCCGTTCTTTCTCCATGCAATTTAACGCGCCGTTGCCGCGGCAGCTGTGTCTCGACATCCGCTGGTTTTCCTGAGCCAGCAGCTGGTGCGCTGCCAGGCGCTTTTTCGGATCCGGGCCACTTCCGCGCAAAGCCCTTAGTGCTTGGTGCACAAGTAGCCCGCTCGTGACGCAGCCAAAAACTGATTGGGTAGCTTCCCGAAGCCTGCTCTTTAGCGCTTGCGACCCGTTCCTGGATCCACAATCAATTCAACAAGAAGGTGACGAGAGGCGGCGAGCTGTAGTGGAGGCAGGAGTTACTTCTCAAAGCCGATCGATTCGCATTCGTTTATTTCATCGCGGGTTTTTTCTTCAGCATCAGCTTGCAGCTGAGTTGTGCAAGCGCAACCACAAGCAAGATGGTGAATCAGCGTGATAGTAATTCGAGGAGGACGAATCGAACATGGCGAGGGGCCATGGCCGCTTTTGTGGGGTACGGAAACCCGCCAGTGACGGAGTCGGTACAAGACGAGAATCAAATCCCAGACCAGCACGAGGACAGCAACATGTACCGTCTGAATCTACTTTTGCCTGACAGTAAGAAAATTGTACGACAAAGTGCCACGAAAATAAAAAGATGAATGTAAAATGATCGATTCTTCACTTTGTTATCGACAGCACCCCCTCCACGACGCTGCTTCATTCGCTGCGGCAGAAGGCGTACCGTGACCGACTGGCGGAGATCTGTATGGGGCTCGTGAGCGCGCGTCGAACCTATCTGAACCACGCGGACGAAAACTGGCAGACGTTTCTCGACCGGGTGCAGGAGGCGTTCGAGTTCTTCGAGGAAAAGAGCCCAGAGCGCACGTACAGGGACTCGTTCACCATCGAAAACTACCGCATGCTCTTCCAGCGCGAATCCAGCGCGTACAGGGACGACGTGTGTAGAGGGGTGAAGAGAATCCGAGACGGGATGTGGGTCAACGGGGAAGAAGTACTTTTTTATTTAAGACGCATCCTAATTGTACTCCAAAGCGGCGAAGGGCAACCATTGAATTACGTTTACGATTTTGAAGATTTTGAGTTTGTTTTTCCATCATGATCATCTGTTCCTTCTCTGCAGGTAAAATTCCCCCAGTCTCTGGTCGATGAGGGCTTCGATTTAGCAGCGAAGGGCGAGAAGCTCATGGACCTCGTCTTCAACATCGACGACATGGAGCTGCACAAGGCGGATAAGAGTACTTCTTGTAAAGTAGAATCACTTGGCTTTGCTCGGTAGTTTTTCGAAATCTAGTACTCACTCTGAATCTGAAACTGAATCAGTATCAGCTCATTTACATCATTCATCTGCATCTGTTTCTGTTTCCTCACTTCCAGTGGACACCGCGCACCCGACGACCCGCGGACAGATCGTAGAGCGGTTCCGGCAGGGACTGAAGTCATTCGACAAGTATTACGTCATCTTCGAGAAGAATTACATCGAGGCGCTCATCGACGTCGAGAAGCGGAGTCGTATTTCTTTCTTCGTATTTCCAAGACCGCGGGCGGCTCCTTAGTTTTATTTGTTTCGCCGGCTTGAACTTCATGATTTTCTCTGCTGCTCGTACACGTAAAAGCAAATGATAGCACAACCAACATGATCAGGCTCTCTGGTGCAAACAATCGCGGAGTTGATTGAGCAGCTTGCGGAGAGCGGGGAAAAGGTTAACCAAGAGTTACTGGACCACATGGCGGAACTGAACAAGAAATCCCGCGACTGCTACAACTGCAAATACGACATCTCTGTCATGCGCACCGTCCTCTCTAAATCCTACGAAAAAACCATCCACAAAATGCTCTGGTACTCTTAGTTTATTGTGTTAGTGGCGATTCTAAATAATAGCCAATAGGATCGATAAATCAACCAATTATGAAGACAACTTCGAGGTGAGGAGGCAAAAAATAGTAAGAAATCGAGGCTTGGCCTTGGTTCGTGTTGATGATGAGCATGATGTCCTGGCATCGCGCTCGCGGACAGGTATCTCCCGCTGGAGCTGATGGAGAAATTCGACGACATCTGCAGCTACCTGCGAGATTTGCTGCCAAAAATTCTCCGCGTGCACCCAAAACTCGAGCACAACCCAGGACTCGTGCAGCGCCTCGAAAAATTCCACGAAATGTACCTACTAGTTGTATACTAGTACTCCGCTTCGCCTACGCCTTCGCCGTACAGTATCAATCTTTCTTTGTTCTTTCCCGAATAGGCATATCATCTATTATGGACTCCGCAGCAAGTCATCGATCGGAGCCACAGGTATGGACGCGTGGGTGAGTGGGTGAACTTCGAGAACAACCCGATGTCGCAGTTTTGCTACTTTCTCGACTCTGTCCTGCCTAAGGACTGTGAGCTCGACGGTTCGGTGGATGCCATCCTGCTCATCCCGCGGCTCTTTTGCCTCTTCGCCTGGAAGAACCGCGCGCCGCTCCTCGAGGAGACCCAGAACGGAAGCCCGCGGAAAGATGATGAAAAGGACGCGGTCGCGGAGAAGTACGCGGATAAGGACGCGGCGCACAGCCACAGCATGCGGCCACTGACACGACTCATCCAGACGATGTACCCCGAGCTTCTGACTGACCTCAGCAGGATTCTCTGCGGGGAAAAGTGGGAGAACTACTCGATCGAAGAACTGGCCGCGGAAATCGTTGACAAGGGCGTGGACTCGGCGGAGCCGAGCGACCTGGCAAGAGCGTGGGAAAACCACTCCATGCAGCTGCAAAGACACAACGCAACGGCCTGGAACGCATTCGTACTGAAGATCATGTCCGATCATGCTGATGTTTCATCCGATTTGAATTGAATTAGCGATTTGATGTGTGTTTTACAGCTGCGCACTCTTCATCTCAGGTATCCGTGATTCTGCACGAGGATCCCGACGAGGAAGAGCGGCGCGCCCGCCCGCGCATGCCGAGCGTCTAAAATGGAAGGAGTCTTCTTCGGAAGTGGAGGCTACGGTATCGGTAACTACGAAATTAATTTAGCTATGTGATGGTGAGGACGATAAACCATCGCAAGAACTAAATGCTGTAGATAGTGGTGGTAGATGAACAAGAACATCTAAAAATTTGTTGTGGTAGAGGTTGACGACGAGAAAGAAGAGCTGATTGAGCGAGTCGCCACAGACAGGCTGCACTGCAGCAGAGCACTGCAGCAGAGCATGTCGTGGTCGATCCAAGATCTTGTTCTTCCAGAGTGTTATTTGATTTGTAGCAGAACTTATTTCCACGTTTCTTTGGCGCAAGACGACGCAAAAACAGAGGACCAATTACAAGACAAATTCAAACAACTTGTCCTTGTGGCACAGTCAACAGATTGACTCGATGAAGTTTCATTACGACTCCAGAAATTTTGACGCAGAGCAGGCTTGATTCCCGAATTTACTTAGGTTGGTACCCGGAGGAGAACCCACAAAAAATCCTCTGACTCTGTACACGATGGCGAATCTCTCATTATCACGACTCTCTAAAAATACCAATTCAACACCAACGACGTTTGCTTCCCGATAGATCGAACTGCGTTCGAATTTAGTGACATTGAAACGACGGGGCGAACGCGACGACGCCCCCTCTATGATAGATTCTCTCTTGCTCTATTTCGTCTCTAGTTGCTTTTGCTGCGCAAGGAGAAGGAAGTCATTGTTAGTCAAATGTATCATCCGGAACCGGATCTTTCAAATTTACCACTTGCATTTCAGTCTAATTCAGCGGGGCCCACCGCGGAAGTCCCGTTCGGGGACCAGCAGTACGAGTACTTAGTGATAGTGCTCTTGATTTTTTTCGAATAAATGCAAATGCAGAAGATCTGCAGAAAAAGCAGATAGCTGGAGGAGCTGACTGTAACTATCTACGGCAAGAAGAGCAACGCGACTGCAGCGTGGTCACCGCCTCAAATTATTGCTACTAAGCGCGCTCCGAAAAAAATAAGGAAAAAAATATCAACAAACATAAACGACGATCGAGTTTCAGTTTGAGACGTTGAAGGGTGAACAACCTGAAGCTGCCGTGCCATGCCCGCTCAACTTCGCAGTGACCGACGGCATCTTCAAGCTTTAATTCACGCGGGAAAGCGGCGCAGACCACAGCAGCTTCCGCTTGTATCCTGGAACTCCTTTTTCTTTGGTTGCATTGCGTTTGCGGTGGCGCGTTCTTTCAGATGACGGGCTGCGACTCACTTGCAAAGCCGCGCGATTGCTGTAGAGGTAGCGGCACAATCTCAGTCTAGTCGTTGCTTATGCAGCTCCTTATCACCAGTTGTTCCTCGACTGCGACTGACGAGGAGTTCAAAAAAATGTCGATTAGTACGGCGGCTTCGCAGGGCGAAGCCTTGTCGTGCCAGCATTTAATGCCCGGGCAGATTGCTAAACACAGCGACAACCACAGACGGACGACCACCACCCAGATTTTTTATGTCATCTTTCTCGTCTGATGCGAACAAATAGGAATCGATTGGTACGACCAACTTCTACACATCAATGTCGAACAACGTTAGAAGGACGTGAAATCTGCATCATGCGATGAATGCTTTTTTAGAGGACGAGGAACGACGAATTTTGGGGCGGTGCTGGGTTCGATGCGCGCTTGCGGTAGCTAGGAGCTCGTTCCTGGTTGCGCGGGGGCAGCAGATGACATGGGATCGAAGCCAGCACCAATTTCACTTGCAAATAGTCACGATGGCGTGGAGAATGTGCTAGAAGTGCTACAATGACTTAGTATGGGCGGCAGGAGGCGGAGATCTTTACTTTTTTGAAATGGTGGATTAGAAAGAAGGGGAGACGAGCTTTGTTTCATCCAAATGATTGGCGGTTTTGCATCTTCACCGGAAACAAGTAGAAGACTAAAAAAAAAAATTGCAGACCATTATACAAGCTGGGAATCGTTCTCAGCTGAGCCCACGAACCTTGGGAGGTCAGCAGAACCAAGGTTGCGCTTGCGAGTGTTCTGGCCGCAATGGTTGGTTTCACGTCGGTTTCCAATTTTGTCGATTGTTTTCCAGTTCCAGGGGCGCGTATAACTAGAAGTTTTTTGCGATTAGAACATGATGAAAAAGAAGATGAACCAGGCAGATTACTCGATACTTTTAGGTAAAGAAAGATATTCTTTTGGAAGAGCATATGGTCCTTGGTCCCGGCCCAACTGTGCTTGCGCTGTTTTCTATTTGCGGCGAAGGAAGCTTCGCGTCCGCATTCTTATGCTCGTCTAGTTCTAGTTCTCCTCCTCGCAAGCACGATGCCGCGCGACTCGGAAGTTCCTCTCATTCCTCCGGATATGACTCCCCGCGACGATGCTGACGAACATCTCTCCCCGCTAGCCGCGGGTCCTGCCGTGGGGCCAGACCCAGGGGCGACGTCATCTTCTTTGGCGACAGAAAAGATGGCGCTGGAACGGCACCAAATCCATGCTGGGAGTGGCAGCACTGCTGCTCCTGGTCGTGGCAGCGCTTCTTCTTGGGACTCGACGCTGATTCCGTCGCGCAAAACCCCTGCCGCGCTGGAGATGAACAAGTTTCGCGGGACCATTTTGATGCGGCGCCCGTGTCTGTGCGTGGTGGACTTTCTGATTGTGTGGACGCTGTTCTCGATCGTGTACGTCCCGGGGCTGGGTTCGAACACGTTTCAGGGCTACTGCGGGATTCCGGTCTTGGGAACGTATCTCACCTTGGCGGTGTTTGATAACGATGCGGCGCAGGCAAGATTGCGGCTCCAGATGCAGCGGGAGGAGGCGGCTGCCGCGGCGGAAGCTGGGGTTGACGGGGAAGGGGCGGGAGACGAAGATTCTGGTGGAAGCAACGATGCTGCTGCAAAAGAGTACGTCGACGACAAGTCGAAAGGCAAAGTGAAGCACGCTGCCGCTGGTGACTATGACTTCGCGTCTTTGCTCTCGTCTTCCCGTCGAAAGTTGGGCAGTGGTAGCAGCGACGCAGGCAGCACGACTACACTTCTGCCGGCGGACAACATCAACAAATGGAGTTTGCGAACGAGCTTGAGAAAAAACATGCCCGGTGGTATAATTGGCCCTCTCGGTGTATTCGGTGAGAACGCCCAGATGCTTGACGAGAATCAGCAGAAGCAGGAGCCGGTGCTGGGCCACCCTACTTCTTCAGCATCAGAGGGTGTTCATAGAAGGAACAGGAACCGACTCGTAGTAGAGGGTCGTCGCGGGCAAACACGGCGGCGTCCCCGCAACCCAGTGCGCAGCGGTCTGCATGACGTTTTCTGCATCGCTACGTACTTCCCGAGCAGACTCTTCGGGGAGTACGTAGCGATGCAGATGACTTCCCGGGCGCCATGGAACGGTGGAAAAAGGAAAGCGCCGCTGGCGCGCAGCAGAGCGAGGGCGCTGCAACTTTTTGATGTTGATGGGATTTTTCTTGCTCAGAAGCGGAAGGATGGCAGCGACAGCAGTTCAGATACCGAAGATGTAGGACCACGACGAGCAGATGCTGGCTCAGCCTTAAATGCCGAGGACCCTACAACTCGGCAACAGGATCAGGAGACACAGACAGCAGGAGCAGCCGACGAGAACAGTGACTTGATCCTTGTACCCGTCTGCGACGTGGTCGAAAGCAACGACTATTACTGGCCTGGTCTGCTGGTCATCATGCTCGCTTGGCGATTCTTCGTACGATGGGGGGCTGCCGCGAAACTTACCCTGCTCCGTAAGGAACGAGCGAAGCAAAAACAAGACCAATTTCTCGAAGCGGAGCAGCAAAGGCGCGAGAAATTTGAAGAGCCACGGCTTGATGTTTCGGAGCCCCTCCGGGTGCAGCAACAAGGTCGTGGCAGTCAACCGGAACAAGACTCCACCGGCTCCTCGCAAGCAAGACTGCGTGAGATTTGCGACAAGCAGCGAAGATTGACGTATCAGCCACGACACCTGACTTGGGTGCCTTCCCTGTACGACTTCTCCGCTGCGATATGCACTTGTTCTTGCCCGCGAAGTTGGCTCTGCGGCTCGAGGAAGGCCACGGAGGCAAGTGCATCCCTTTTGACGAGGAGCGGAATTTTGCTGCTTGGCGACCACGAGCATTACCCCGCCCTGCAGTTGTTACGGAAAGTCACTTCGCTGGCATCCAAGTGGTTGCGCGCTCTGTCTGGACGGGAGGGCTGCCCTAGTACCTCCGATCAGGTTCAGGCACCAGAAGATATTGACCAAGAATACATCCGCATTCGAAGCAACGAACATGACGGCGATGGAGCAGTTGACATCGATCCCGAGCAAGCGGAGCGGAGGGATGTTGCAGCTGTGGCAGTGGAAGTAGAAGATGAAAGCGGGGATCTTCACACTAGGAGCAACAACTATCGCCCTGAAGCCTCCCGCTCCACTTCGAAATCCAGTCGTGCCTCCGCGTCCCCTACTTGTAGCCGTTCGCCGTCGGCCGAGCACCGTGACCAGCTTGTCGGCGCAGTCGCGCAGGACCGTCAGTGGTGGCCGTACGGTGCCTCGGCGCCCATACAAATCCTTAACGGTGAGATCGACCTGGTTTTTTTCGGCGGCAACCACGTCTCGGAGGCGTGCGCGCTTGACGTCCTCGATGTGATCGAGCAACTCGACCCGGACGCGTTTGCAATCGAGCTGGACCTGAAGCGGTACGACAGCAAAACCGCCCGGCAGAAGAACTCCGCACTGCTCCTGCACGAGTCGCTGACCTTCAGCTTCGTCGATGGCCGCTCGTTCGCATCGACCAGCGTCGCTTTTCCCGCCGCGGAGTGGAATGTGTTTTTGGAGGAGAAGAAAAACAAAACTCCAGCTGCGTTGCCCGCCCCGGCAGGAGGGCTCGCGCCTTCGTCGAAAACTACCACGGCGTCTTCGTCGTCCGGAGGTGCAGCTGGAAGTCCGGAAGTCGACATCGCCTTCTACCCTCTGACACTGCAGGCCGCACTGACACGATGGGCGGACGCGTTCGAGCGCGGCGATTTCGCAGCTGGCGGACAGGCTTCAGGGGCCGCGTTCGGCGACACAGGTACGGTTCCGTCGTCGTGTCAATTATGTCATTGTCTAGTAGAAGGTCTACTTCATCTGGTGCAGAAATACAATGAACAGAGCAATGTAGGACGAGAATACTTCACTTTTATTCTCAGATGACTTAACAACTAAAGTTCGTTCTCAGATTTCTCCGCCGGAGTGTCACTCGCCGATGCCGGCCTTCCGTCGTCAAGCCAAGCGCGCGCCACTCTCCGCTCCTGCGACGCTTTCAATTACTCCGAAAAGTACGTCGTTGTCTTTAACCGGAACTACGCGCCCCGGCGGGTGGCGCATGAGTTCGCGGCTCTGGGGGCAGCGGGGGTGATCTTGTTGCAGGAAGAGCACGCGGCCATCAAAAGCTGGTGGCTCGGGCTCGCGCCAAGTCGCGTCAATGTACCGTTGAAGGCGGACGAGCAGGTGAAAGAAGCGGAAGAAAAGCAGCAGGAAAGCAGCACTAGCCGCGGCCTACCTGTAGCTGTACCTCCGTCTCCAACCCACGAAGCGGTTGCAATGCCCGGTGTGCCGACTGCCGTCGCAATCGTTCCGAAAAAACAGGCGCCCCGAAGAACGAGCGTTCTGTACGCACCGGAGCAGTTTTCGATCCTTGGGCTGGTTACAGACCTTCTCGTGCACAGAGGAGCCGCGTGGCGGTGGAAGCGGGGCCGACCCGGAATTCCGCTTTTCGTTGCAGCTGTGCCGCCGTCAACATCGGAAGACTACACCCCAGTCGTTGACGTAGTTGAGGATGCCTGGCCGCAGCCGATCTGGGCGGCGTTAGACCTCCAGAACATGTCGCAAGAACGTCGCGCTTTCTTCGAGTTCGTGCGGAACGTAGTGGTGAAGGCGCCGAGGCCGACGACGAGAGAAGATCCCCTCAATAGTAGGCCGTCCCAGATCATTCGCGTGACCGCGCGCACGAATCACGCGCACACAAAAGTCGAGGCGGATGTGCACGGGCAGTGGCTTGCGCGGACACTCCGTGACGCGCCGATTGTGTCGCGCTACGACTACTTCCGCTACACCTTCAGTCTTTACAAAAACGCATCCGGCGCAAGCACAACTGCCACGAAGCAGGGGAACAATTCATCCCCTTCCTTCGTGTTTTTCTTGTTTCCGGTGGTTCTGCTTTACACGTTCACCTACCTGCTCGGTCTGCGCAGCGGGCAGGAGTTTGTGAATCAGTCCAAGGTCGCCGAATACTTGAAGCGCCCCCTGTTCCTCGTCGACAGCGGCGATACCGATCTGGGGTTCGAGTTTCGAAGACGGCTGTGCCACCCCTTTCAGACGCTGAAGACGGCGGTCTGGTTCTGGACGGGCGTTCCACGCTGGTTGTTCACTTGCCTGCTGTTCCCCATGTATTCGGTGGACCCACTCGGCGTGATTGTGTCGACGATTGCGCGCGCCCCGCTACTTGGGGTGCTGGCCATACTGCTCGCGGCCCAGTTCACGACGTGGCTACTGGCATTCGCCGGCTACTTGCTGTGGAACTTCCTCGTAGCGACAGGGCTGGCCGACTTTCTCGTCAGCGGCACATCTTCTGCACTACAGGGAAATGCTGGGGCTCAGGAGCAGATGAAAGGCGGGGCCACTGGCGGTGCAAATGGGATGAACGATAGCAAAGCAGCACCCAGCGCCCATGACGCCCTGAACGCGGACGCGGCCACGCCGTCTAGTTCCTTCTTCGGATCAACCAGCGAATTTGGATGGTTCGTGGTGTCTTTGATCGCGATTTCGATTTACGTGGACATCATGTTGGTCCAGCGGAATCAGTTCATGAGCTACAACGTACTGCGATTTCTCGAGCAGCACCTGGGGTCGGAGAACGTCGAGAGGGATCAACACGTCGCAGTGGCGGGGGTGAACAGGGCTGTGGATGTAGCGGACGGTTGTAGGACCAAGAAGAAGCGAAAACTCGTTCTTGTGGGCATTGGAGCGATGCATGGCCCTGGTATGACAGATTTATTGCAAAACGAAACGGAGTTCCGGCACCAAGTGGCAGTTGCCAGCGGAACAGTGGCGCAGGTACGCTCGAGATGAAGGGGGAGGGTCGGCGCGGACGCGAGGGCGAGGGGTGAATCCAACTTCTCGGAAGACCGCGCCGAGCGCTTAAATCGCCCGAACGATGAAAATGAACGCGAAAGAAACCGAGCGACAGAATTCATCTGAAATTGAATTTCTTGATGAATCAATGGGGACTCTTGTTGACATGAACGTTTACGTGTTCGTGGTAGTAGAAAGTATTTACGTTTTCGTTTCGATGAAAACGAAGCAACGTCATGAGCAGCCTCTTCTTCTGGCCTTCCAGCGCCCTGCATACAATGGGCGCACTTTGCATCAAATATGCTGCTGCTGAATCCTCGTTCGTTGAGGAATCCGTTGTGGATTTCTTTGGCAGACTTACCTTGATCAGAAAGTACTTAGCTTCCAATAGTGTCGTTTCCGATTTCGGTTTCTGTGAAAGTATGCTCAGCGGTGGCATCGCTACAAAAGAACAACGGGTACGTCTCCGTACTTGACGAGGCAGATTGTTGAAAGCGTGTGTGCGTGTGGAGGTACTGCAACTACCGGGAGCGCCAGCACCATGACCAGGAGGACGAAGGCGACGTTCGTGCTAGTAGTTCAAGCTCTGTTGAGCGTCTCAGTTGCTGAAGGCGGGGCCACCCTGGCAAACCCGTTCCAGGCGGCCAACCTTGTAAACCAGTTCGACCGCGACGGCTATCATTTTCTGCGGCGGGAGAAGCGATGGACCCCGTCGGAGATGCCCGACGATGCTATCACGGACTTGATTCTGGAGCACTGGAAAAAGAAGTCCGATACAATGTTGGGGGGGGACGCGTATGCGACAGAATTCGCGGAAGTCTCGCTAGGTCGGTTACAAAGCGACGGGCTTGTTCAGCATCGTTTTGGACTGGATTTCACGCGAGTGCTCGAAAAACGCTTTGGGGTGGCTGGCGGAAACGAAGTCACCGCACTGAAAAGCAGTAGAAAAGACGTAGCGTCTACTTCTTCATCTACACTATCCGGGACAGCCGAGCGCGCAGGACCTGCAACGCTACCATCCGTCGGTCTTGGCACGACCTCCAGCCCCAGTAGAGCCCGACGAGCCGCCCCTACGTCTTCCTCGCGAAAGCGCGCAATTTACGGCGGCCACAGCAACGCCCAAAACGGGGGCCGTTCTTTCGCGGTGGGCGCTCTTTCCGATGCGCTTGTCGCGATGGACACTGAGCTCGCGTTCAGAGAAGAGAAAGGCGTCACGTTTTCCAGTAAAATCCCCGGCCCGCGCAACCTCACGCGATTCAACAAACACCGGGCCGATTTCGCGAATTACGACGGCGATCTCGCGAACGTGCTGCTGTTGTACTACTCCACAACGGAAATGCACGAAGATGGGAAGAACAGCAGAGCTCCGGGTGGGTTCAGCTTTTCGCCGGTCTCTAAGTACATGTTCTCGGTTGACCTGCCCACTTGGTTCCGCCGCTGGGACTGGGACCACGTTTGCCAACATGATCGCAGCGAATCTGGTATCGAGCCACCGCCGCCGCTCACTTCCAACGAGCTGCGCCTCATCGACGACTTCCGCAGGGATGGCTTTGTTAAGGTCGAAAACTGGTTCCCCTCTGCTCACGACCAAGCCGCGCTCCCCGACGAGTTCCGCATGGAGAGCATTCTGAAGGAACTCCGCAACAGAAGCCCTACCCTCCACCGCGCTTCCAGGCACATGAAAGCCACCTTCGAGACGCACTCCAAAAAAGTGGACGAGGATGTTTTCGGCTTCTCCACGGACCACATCGCCCCGCCCGATCGCAGGTGGCTGCTGCCCCTGATCCTCTCCCCCGACTCGCTGCTCCGAAAACTGCTGCACGGGTACCTGCGCACCGCCCACATCACCTTCACCGGCAACGTGCGGATGTTCACGCTGAAAGCGGACCTGAAAAAGGAGGAGTACGACAACGCGCTTTGGCACCACGACGGCTGCGGGCGGCGACTGAAGGCGTACATCTACCTCACCGACGTCCCGGAGGACCCCCGCAAAGGCTTCCCCACCCGCATCCTCCGCGGCTCCCACCTGACGCAGTGGTTCCCGACGGTCGGCTACTTCGACGGCCCCGTGCGGGCGGTGAACAAGTTGAACCATTCCGCGGTTCTGGACGAATTCCAAGAATCCGAGATCCGGTACATGGGCAACCTGAAACGGCTCGGCGGCTTCATCTTCGACACAAACGCGCTGCATGGGGTAAACCTAGAAACAGAGGCGGAGGACCGAGATGAAAAGAGAACTGTTGGGAGGGATGTTGGACGAGAAAAGAGAGAGCAGCTCCTGCGGAAGGCTCGGACGGTGTACATCATGGAATTCGCCGCCATGGAGCACGTGGACGAGCTGCCGCGATCTTTTTCAGGAAGGCACGAACCGGGATTCGTGCACCACAAACTGTGCAACCCCGTCTTCGACCAAAGCAGGGTGAACTGGAACTACTGCGAAAAAAGGCGCGACATAAAAATCATAGAGGACGACCAGCAGCGAGAAACGGAAACCGAAACTACGGAAAGCCAAGTAGGTGGTGCGCGTGTCGGAAGTTCTGGTCCTGCTGCGCCTGCTGATGAAAGTGAAGGTGCTGCTTTTTCTCCGTCTTCTACATCACCTGGAGGGCCAGAAATTTCGGGAATACCTACGCTGGACACAACTGCAGCGAACATGAATCCGTCTTGCAACCCCCGGAAATTCGTGAAGTACGAACCCAGTTACTGGGAAAGCTGGTGGATGGCGAACGTGCGCGCATTGCAGGACCAGCATGATGGCGCGATCTGCTTTTTGATGAGGAAGCAACGAGAATACGTCGACACTTTCATGAAGTGGACTTGTGGCGACAGCACCGCATCAACAAAATTATCTGCGCAGGAGCAGGAGAAGACGGTCGTGAACGTCGAGCAGAAGACATCTTGCTACCTGCACGATGGGCGGGGTCAGCCGCGGTCCTGGGACTTCGAGAACGGAACCCCCGTTTTTCCCGTCGACATCGAACACTTATTGAACGAGGACACTGTTGACGAAAGGGACGGCGTCAACAAGTATGGTATGCAAACCCAAAGAGGCCTGCTGCCCGCCGCAACGCGCAGCGTGCCGAGGCTGCTGGCCCCGGAAGCAGGAGCACAAGCGCATGCGCCCTTGTCTGAACAGGATAAGGACGACCTGGACACTGTATTTTCGAAGCTGTGGTACCGAGACGAGTGTGCGGCGGCGCGGCGTGGACAAGGTCATGAAGAAGACCTTTACTTCGAATGGATTGAGCCACTGGTCGTTCACTTGCGCCACCCGCTTTCTTGCGACATTTCTTGGGACGATGGGTCGGGAGCAGAGCCAACGCAGCTCCACGTGTGGAAAAACCTCTGGCTCACTGATGCGACCCACTATTTGAGCGTGCCGGAGAGCTCGGTGGCACGTCTTGGAGGTGCACATCAATCGCAAGTCCAAGTCGGGTTGTTCGACGCTGGTGCGTTGACTTGGCGGAGCGGCGGCAAATGGTTTGCCGACTGGTTCTCGACGCAGTCGAAGCATGCAGTCTCGGATCTTTTCGGTTTCGAGCCGCGGCTTGACGAGGGCGTTTTCTTCGACGACGACGAAATCCGGGATGGCTTGTATGAAGGAACGACGCGGATACACTTCAAACAGTGCTATGTGGACCATGTGGCAGATCGCTCTCTTCTTGCTGAGAGGCTGGAAGAGGTTGATGCTGTTCTTGGCACCGCGAGGACATGGACATCGAACACGACAACCAGTACCGAAGGCAAAGATGTCGAGAAGTGGTCGCACCCACCAAATAAAGCCAGTAGCAAAAGAACAGCAGACGAAATCGATACGATTAACATCCTACACGAAGTCGCGGAGTGGCGCCGAAACGCAACACGACGACGTGATGTGGTACGGTCGTCCCGGCAAACCACAGCGCGTCCTTTTCTGATTCTGAAGCTGGACATTGACGCGCCCAAAACCGAGCGCCGCATTATTGACGCAATTCTCCAAAGCGAGGACGGGTTCGGGATCGACGTACTTTTCTGGGAGCACCACGTGCGAAATCCGATCATGCAGAAGGCCGGGTGGGGTTACACCCTCGTTGACGGTGACGCTGATATCCACGATTCAATGCAGCTCTTCCGCCGATTGCGCGCGGAGAAAGGCATCCGGGCTCACTCGTGGATCTGATGGACGTCGCCCTGTCCTCTCGCTGCGTAGGAAAAATATTGACCACACTGACTGGATGAAGTGGAGAATCTAGCTGCATGCTGTCGTGAATTGACAATTGGCGATGTTGTATTTTCCAGCATCTTCCCAGGAACTGCGCACAAGGAAGATGTTATGGTTTTGGTTACCGATGAAGTGCGTGAAAGAACTTAAAACGATTTTCTCAACATCACAAAAAACGTCGCTGCATAGGCCGCAATTGCATATCAAATTTACTGTATCGTCTTCTTGTTTGTCTCGACATGTCTGTGTGGGTCTGGAAGGATTTTCCGCGTAGTAAACGAAGCGGGAGCTGCTCGAGCTGCAGAAGCGATAGCCAAATTCTCCCGCCCGCACTGCGCTTTTCATACGTAAACCACGCAAAGTGAAAGTGATATACGTATTGAAGGAATGTAGTAGCAGTAGCACATCATCACCGGGTCTACAATGTCTATCTTCAACTTCATTCGTATTCACTGCGTGGCGGTTTCAGTACGCGGCAATACTGAGGAAGAATTCATCTTTGCGACCCCCACGACGTCGAATGTTCTCACTGCGGACGCGGAAGTTTTCAGTTTCGTTTGAAGAGGCTTGTTGCTCTCACAACCGGCTATTGTTCTTTGGTTCCTCGTCAACGTCGTGCGACACGATTCGTGTCTCTGCAAGAATTGTGATCGCGTTTTCGACGAGGTGACCGTCAACGCATTTTTGCGCGTTTACTACGAGCAAGGTACTGGCTCTTCGTTCGAAAAATTGGATCATGGTAGTCTCGCCGCTGTAGAAGTCATTGCCACAGCCACCCTCGAAGATGATCCGCGCCGTCTCCGGGCAGGTGTCCGGCGGTGACATTCATTTCGCGCGCACGCCGCCCAAAATGAACTACAATGGCGGGGCGGCAAGGGCGTCGGGAGGCGGCGTACCCGGAAAGATGAACGCCGGCGACCAACAATTTCACTCCAACTGCTCGACCGCGGCTCCGACGCCAAACACCCTGACCGCGCCAACACCAATCACGGCCACGAATGTCCGCAGAATGTCCGCGCCGCGCGGAGGGTCGACGGCGGGCCAGATGAACAAGTACTAGTCTATGACTGCTCGAGCTCGATTTATATAAGTAAATATAGCACACCTGATCTCAAACCCAATTCGCTTGTCGACTTTGTTTCGATCGTCTTTGTTTTTTTAGCTCGTGAATTTCCGGACGTCCTCGTGTGTAGCTGTTGCAGAAAGATTGAGATTCATCACATCTTACTTTATTTGACGATCGAGATCGGAGGTGTGTCATTTTTCTCAAACCGCCGCATTCGTTCCAGCACCCCTCGGGCCGCGGCGCCAAGCCCGACAACAGCGGCCGTGCCGGGTCTCCAGACGGTG